>JAAAKQ030240627.1:0-11112 GCA_010016005.3 Zanna intricata | reverse complement strand
AAAATGGATCTCGTCTAATGTTTAGTATTAGTATTATATTAAAAGAAATGTTATATCTGTTAAATACTTAAAATTTTAATTGTGTTAAAATATACAATGTGTATTAATTGGCATTGGTGAAGGATGGGTTATTTTTTATAATTTAATTATATTTTAAATGTATCTTATTTTCTTATCCAAGTCTTTTTTCTGTCCAATCCTACGCACAGGTATACCTGTAGGGTTTACTAGCATAATATATATTTTTGTATCTTACTATGTAAATAAATAAATAAAATATCACAGGTACTTGTGGGAACTGTATGGCAGACCCAAATAAAAATCTCTTGGTGGTTGTTGGTCCACTTGAAAAATCAACTAACTGGGGAGTTTGAAGAGACTTCAACTGGCATTGTAGGCTGAAGATGTGTCTAATGAAATGGATATAAGAAATTTACAGGAGAGTGGTAAATTAACAACTGTACAGTTTCTTATAAGATTAAATACGATGAGAAGGTAAATCCTTTACAAAGGTTTCTCTCTTACTAATAAATAAGTGTGTGATGATAACAGCCTGTGAGTCTCCAAAATTTGTTAAGAAGCTTAGGAGTGATGCACTATTGATTGAAGTATTTAGTGACAACCAGTTATGAAAAATCTTAGGTTTTAAGAATGTAGAGAAAGATGTAGTGATAGTAGAAACTCTATCAATAATTCTTTAATAAGCTGTATTTCAAGGGAGTGATTTTTTGCTGTAACTTGGCCAGTATTGAATTAATGGAGATATCAGAAGAGCTATCACCACAGGCTGTCACATCTGTGCAAAGGATTATGAGGAAGGAGAATGTGGTGTTGATGTACCAACTTCCTCACTCATTCTAACCTCTTCTGCTCCTACCATTCCTTATCGAATTAAGGTTATCTTTCTGTTCATGTGCATACATATACACCGAACCCAAAACACTGTTTTGTCAGTGCCAGGATTTTAGTCACACCAAAATTGGTTGCCAAAAGGAATAGGTTTGTGCATGTTGCAGCTGTATGGGCATGGAGATAGCACATGTGCTGAGGAAGAAAAATGCATAAACTGCAAAAGCCCACATTTGATGAGGTCTCAGGAGAGCTCCCTTTACAAAGAAAAAAAGACTATATTAAAGATCTATACTTTTCGAGCAGAAAGTGTCCTTCCCTGTAACTTTTTGGGAACACAGAAAATCCCTTAGCATGAGGAATCTAGTACTGTTGTGCCAAACTATCTGCTCGCATGGCCAGGCCATCTGACTGATGGGCGGGCAGGGGAGAGGAGTCTCTCTTCCAAAAACATTGTGTTAACTCTCTTACACAGTGTCTTATTCGAATCATATAAGCAATGACTCACCAAAGTTAACGTATTATGTCTATCATATTATTATTACATCATATTTAGATTAATATATTTATCTAAGGATTTGCTGATGCGATGACTAATGACAACACAGCAGCAACGACCAATTCTTGTAGTTTGATGATTAATGTTTTAATTAGTTTTTAAACAACCCTTCCCCAAATATCCCTTTATAAAACTACAAACAGATTGCATTAATTAATTCTTCAACCGAGCATTGCAAAGTTGTTACAGTGCTAAGATTTTTATGTACTAATCTTCCTGTAATAAATGAAATAAAGTGTTGTGATAGTGATTTTATGCTTACAAAAAATTTTATGGTAGTTTCATTGGTAGTAATGTAATATTTAAAAACTTTGTGTTAACACAAAAATTTTGAAAACTCCAGCGTTCATTTGAAATTGAAAGGATGCATCATTCATAGTCAAGGCAGAGAAGTTATTTCTAATGTTTACAGGTTTATGAAGGAAGAAGCTGATACCCAGGCTGTGACAATTCCTTTATCAAAAGCTCGAGGAAGAACTGCTGCAGCATGTGGTGCATGACAATTAATAGGGAACTGAAAAAAATAACAGAAGGAATGATGACAATGAAACAAAACATTTTTTAACACCAGGCAAATGACCTATTTCTAAAAGGCGTATCACAGGATTGGATGACTGATAAGTGTATGTTAAGATGAACAGTTTATAATTTTCACCTATAAAATCATTGCCTTCCTACAATGAAAATTCTATTATTAGAGCTACAACAGAGTGCTAACTTTGAAGAGCAGAAAAGCAGTTTGAAATTTATTCTAAAGGATCTTGGCTTCAAATAGAGAAGGATCCAAAATAATAGAGAAGGATTATTAATTGAAATGCCAGTTGCTCTAGAACAAAGAATTTCTTGTCTGAGGGCAATGAAATATTTCAGAAATCAAGGATGGCCTATAATTTATCTTGGTGAATCATACATACTTAGCAGTTACCTTAAAAATCAATCATGATCAGACAATTCCAACAATGGTGTATGACATCCAATCTCTAAAGTTATTTTAGATTAATAATTATTTATGATGGTAGTGAAAAAGGTTTTATCCTAAATGTCTTACAATATGGAAAGAAACAAATTGAACTGGGGACTATCAGGATAATGTAAACAGTGATATGATTATGAAATTGATGAAAGAAGATTACTGCAGATTTGGAGCCAAAGAGTGTTTTAGTAATAGACAATGTTACTTACCATAATGTTCAATTCGATTAAGCCCTAAATTCAAAGAGCAGGAAACAAGATATGAATCAAGAAAAATATAATATGGCTTGTGAAATGTATGTGCCGATGGTATATATGAGCTCGAGCTGTACAAATTGGTAAAATTGTATAAACCTAGATTTTGCCAAAAAGACTGGGTAAGGAAGTGCGACAACATAAAAAAAGTTATAGATGAGTACTTATCAAAGGAAAGTGAAATCGACAACCTCATTGAATTGTTTGTCTTTTGGATAGCGATTCTGACTCCTAGAGTAGTGATGAAGACTCAGATGACATGAGTGGGATTGAGACCCTGGAGTGAAAAAGTGAAGGTACTTGAAAAAGTAACCAAAGCTTTTCTTTGATTTGTATAAAATGTGCCGTGATTAAAGCTTTTTTATTATGCTTTGATTGTTATTAGGTGCTAATGGTTAAGTGATAAATAAAACCGTAACATTTTTTTAACAGTTTCATTGTAGGATAGGTACAGTAAAATATTATTATAATAAAATTTAAGAAATAGTTCATAATAGCTGTGATTATTTGGCAGAAAATATGCTTTAAATATTACCCTGCCTAATTATTTTGTAGTGCTATTACAATAACATTCTTAATCATCATATTTTATTAAATAATTTCGCATTTTATTGGATAAATTAGGATTAAAATGCATAGGGATATGGTACAAATAAAGTTCTGTATTTAAGATCATATTTTGATTTTAATATTATTAATTCAAACTAAATACATTTATTAACAAATTTATAATACTTATTTCAAAAGTACATATTAATGAGATATGTTATCAAGTAGTTCAGTTTTGATGAATGTTATTTAGCAGTTCACATTAACTGAACTACAGGTGTCAGCCGATAGAAGCGAACATTATGTTTTTGGTTAGGCTAGTAACGACATGGCTGGGCGTGCAGATAGTTTGGCTCTACAGTGCTACCTGGTTGTTAGTTTTATACAGGCCATTTCAAACAATGTACAGAGAGATAGAAAATGCACATTGTGTAAAGAACTTACAAAATTGGTTGAAGATTTGTCAGAACAAGTTAAGTCACTCACAGCTGCAATTACAGCATTTAGCTCTGGCAAGAAGGGGACTTCTGCTAGAAAAATTGATGGTAGTTTATCTAACTCCATGTCAGTCATTAAACTATGACAAAAAGTTCCTGCTGTATCAATTATGCAGCAAACAACCAAGACCCCTGTAAAGGGATCTATTTAAAGGTCATAAAATCAAAAAAGAAAAACCAGGTAGTATTTGATTAATAGTTTGCATGCAATGTTTTTATATGTTTATGTGTTTTTATAAGTTTCTGTGACTACAAATGTTATTTAGTGGAATATTTGCAGCCTCCATTCTTACTGTAAGGATATTGAAATCCTTCTAAAGAAAGAAAATCCTTTAATATTATGTCTGCAGTAGACTTGCTTCCATCCTCAGTATGATGTGTCCTTTTGCAGATATGTCTGCAAAAGATGTGACCATCAAACTGAGGAGAGAGGATGTGAAGAACATATTTGTTTAATTTGCAAAAGGTGTATGACACGGCTAGTTGGAGAGGAGTCCTAAATACATTTCATGAATGGGAGATGCAAGGAAATCTTTCATTCATAAGGGGTTTCTTCAGTAAGCAGTCTTTTCATGTTTGAGTTGGAACGATATCCAAAAGTTTCACACTAGAAAACAGAGTACCACAGGCAAGGGTTCTAAGTGTTACTTTGGTTTGCCATAGCCATAATTAGTATAACAAGCTGTGTGCAAAAAAAGATCAACAATAAGAACACAATTCTGGTATCTCAGGAAATTAATTCTATAATATAAATAGCACGAATCCTGATACTACAGTTTATATGGACAGCTCTAAAAAAGTTAATTCTGTTGATTGTGCTTTTATGATTGGCAGTAGAAGATTTATGTTTGACTTTCCCAGCATTGCCAGTATTTTCATTGTGGAGCTGTTTGCTGTTAATAAGGCCTTACATGTAATTACTGTATTTTGACATATGTTTGTTTAATCAGACTCCATGAATGCCTTACAGGCGATTAGTGATGTGTAGTTTAGACACCCAATTGTTTGTGAGATTCAATGTGTTATTTTGCAAATGAATCAACATAATGCAACTGTGAGCTTCTGCTGAATCCCTAGCCATATTGGAACTTGAGGCAATGAAGTTCAAGGCTCTTTTACCGCAAAAGAGGCTTCGTTTCCAGCCTCTTTTCACCAATTGCATTGTTTTAAATGATCTTGGCTGTGTTCTGAAGAGGATGGTTTATGATGAGTGCAAAGTGAATGGGATGCTAATATTAACAATAAACTTCATCCAGTTAAGAATACTGCGTCACCATGGAGCTCCTCATGCAGAAATAACTGTTGATAAGATATTATTTTCTGTTTGTGAATAGGCAAACAGATACACCCATTTGTGCATGCTGTAACTGCCAACTAACAGTGCACCACATCCTTGTGGATTGTATCTGTTATATGGCATTGTATCACAAGTTTAAACTCGGGGTTGATGTGCAAAGTATTTTGGGAAACAACGGAATGATGTTAACATATGTTTTGCTATTTCTTAAGTCTTCCATGTATAATGATTCAAAAATGTAGTTATTTATAAAGTCCTTATCACCTTTATATATTATTAGTTATTTTTGTTCTTCTAAGTTACTCTTTTAATACATCATGGACTCTTTCCATCTTTGGAAAGAGTCAATTTTATTATTTTAATTAAAGTTAATAATGTGATTTATCTTTGTTTTTATCTCTCTTTTAGCATATGTTAGCATAACATATACTGAAAGCATATCTTTTGGCATAGGCTTTTTCCTGTTAATATGTACTTTTTACTTCGCTGGGTTTTAATTTTTAATTGTCAGTCTTTAAAATTGATTTATTTACTATATAAATATTGTGTCCAGGGACTTATAACAACGCTTTGTTGTGCACCCAGGAAAAAAAATTGTTTTAAATTATATAAGTAATGAAAACTTATTTAATTAATCTTTCTGTTTTGAAAGTTATCATTTTCATTATTTGTAATGGAAAGGTACACATTAATCTGTTGTTTTGTAATATCTGTCCTAGTCTTTCTTATGGTGTTTACATATATAAAATCCTGCAGTATAATAGGCGCTAGATAAAAGCTCTTTTCAGAGTAATGATGTTCATTATGCTCCCAGTACCTATAGAGTGCTACCCTAGAGCACTTTTGCAGGGCTAAATATCAACTTTATTTCAGAGAGTTTGACATGCTGATGTAAAGAGTAAAAATGGCCTTAGAAGAACATTCATTCCTCATATTCCTAAGTAATTGGAACATGGAATGCTGCTGTTCTTGAGAGTGGTTATGGCATTTTTGGCAGCAACTTGTGTCTGCTTCAATTACCTGCAATCACTAGGTTACTTTCATGCATAGTATACTAATTAAAGTAAAAAAGACTTACATGTTCATTTTCCTATGTTTGCAACTCTAAAGTAATGAAAGAGGATAATTACTATTTCAGAAAAGTATTGTATATTTGTCTGTCTGAACATCTATAACTCTGTAACAAAAATTAAGTCCTGGGGTTAATGTAATTTTTTGTGACTAATATAATCAAGCTGTAATTTTAGTAAATGTCAGTAGGAAAATGCTGTCATGTAGTTCCTCTTATTGATAATATGATAAAATTGTAATGTTTTGTGTGATTTTTTAAAAAATTTATTTATAAAAAAAAATTTTTTTTAATTTTATTTATTTTTTTAGTTAGCTTTTTTTTACATATTAATTGACCCAAAAATAACACACAAAAAACCAACTGGAAAATATTTTGGGGTGGAAAATATTTTCTTAACTTATAATTGATCTAAAATAAATACCAAAAAACAATATGCAGGCATTTTGGTTGATTGAGGATGACAGGCCAATGTTCTGACCCTGTAAATTATTTTCATTTTCAGACTTATGGACAGCAAGTGTACAATTTTTAAACTTTTAATTAACCTAATATAAATATAAAAAAATAAGAAGAAATCGGAAGTTTTTGGATGTCTAACAAGAATATGTATAAAAAAAATATAATAAGTTTGTTCGAACAGGCTGAGAAATAACATAATCACTGAATATTTTGTTTTGGCATGGATGTATTCATTTTGCACTTATAAATACTTGTATATGTCATCCTCTTTGTTGACAGTCACAGTCCTGCAAGTTTTTATCACAAAATATGTATGTTAATTATTTTCTTACATTCTTTGAATACATTAATACTTTGAAAATACATTCTTTGATAAATATTCAGAATATAAGTCCCAGAATTTCTTTCTCTCAACTCTTAGGTCAGGTTTCTTATTACAACAGTTTAAGTCATATTATGTAAAAAGAGCGGATTATACTATTCAGCTTCTTCTGCACATACACTGAACTGCAATGTACTATTCATTCGACTCCAATGTAACATTGTTAACTAATGAATGTTTAGGAGTATTCTGTTCCGCTTTGTTTATTTTATGCTTTAACTTTATTTGAACAAGGTATATGTAGTGCAGTTATTCCAACCCTTAAGATTACAGTTCAAAATTCATCAAAACCTATCCAAAAACTGAGAAGAACAGGAGGATTGGGCCAAAACTCCTTCACAGGAATACACTGGATTGAAAGAGAATGGTAGTAAAATATATTTCCTATTTCCAACAAGATAATGACAATAACTCTATAAATTTTTCGCTGCATGTCAGTAATTTGCAGGATAAAGGAAATAAAAACAGACTAATAATTTACTTATAAAATGCTCAGTACTACCGCACTGAAACGGCTACTAGCTTTTATATGATCATACTATGATTAATAAATAATAGTAAGGATAGATTGATAATGCAGGTAAATCTTTTTTATTCTGAACATGAAACGAACATGAAATGTCTCATTTCAATTCATTTATTTACATTAAACTTTCATTGACAGTGTCTGTCATGGTGCAAGTCCCATCTCACTGCAATGATCCATTATGGAGATTAACAGCACCATATTAATGTCCTTGTTTTAATGTAAAAATAAATAACTTAAGTTACTGTGTAATTTTTTTAAGTAGATTCAAAAGTAAAAAAATACATTTAGTAAAACCAGTTAAATAACTTAACAGAAATAATTAATAAAACAAACAAGAAATCTTGCATTGTACACCTCCAAAAAAACTTTATTCTCATCTCCCATTGTTTACTATTCACAATTTTTGGTCTCCCACATTTATAATCAGATTAAAACATTAAACCTGATTGGCAGATAGCTGTTTATTTATTAACTGACCATAAAGCTTTCTAGAACTGATAGAAATACCTGCCAATTGTTTTTAGGACAATTGTTTGTTGAAAAAATTGTTAGCTTGCTGTAAGACTAAAATCTCATAAATCTTTAAGAAACAAGATGTCTGCCTGTGATCCCAAACCGGCCAAAATGTGTCAGTTATTTTTGATTAGTTGTGGGTCAATAAGTTATGCAAAAAAGGAAATAAGTAGCTTGTTATAAATAAATCAGATACCATACAGAATTTTATAAGAACAGCAACTTATAAAAAAAAACAACTATACAACAGAATCTTTCTTCTGACATATCCTGTCTGCCATTTACTAAACAAAAACTTGAAAACATACTTCAGCCTGATGTAAAATAGTCTTGAAAAACTGTGTTAGCTCCAGGACTATAACTTGGTTATGAAAATTAAATTAATTATTTTAAAGAAATTAAGCAACTTTAATTAAAAATTGCAAAGAAATTTAGTATAGTGTAAATAATATTTTTTATGGAATGAAAATCCCAGATTGACAACAACAAATTGGTTTTTTATTTTTATATCAGAAAATATGGTTGTTTATATGTATTTTACATCTGTTTATTAATAAAATTAGTGCTTTAACCGTATTACATTAAAAAAAACTGGCAAAAAATGAATCTCATTTAATTTAATTTACATGTTATTTATTTGTAGGCAAATATGAAGAAGCTGAGTCTACAGCAATGGAAGCATTGTACGTTTTACCAACAGATGCTGGCATTCATTTTAATTTAGCCAACAGTCTAGGAAAGTTATCTAGATTCAGTGAAGCTGAAAAACATTTTAAAATTGCTATTGAACTGAATCCAAATCAGGCACTTTATTATGTTAATTTAGGTAATTTAGTCCATGTTTATTTATTTAACATTTTTTGTGTAATAAGAGATGTCTTTATTTATGAGGGTTGTGATTACCAAAAAATTATCCAAAGAATACCTTATGTGTTCCACTTTGTGTACCTACTTAAATAATGTATGATGTACATTCTACATCAGCTTACATAAATAGATAGATCCAACAAATTAGTACATGCAACATTCTATTTTAAAAGGCTTTGGATAATTTTCATGCCAACTTAATTCCAAAATTTCCCTTCATTAGATAATGATTTCAACACTAAAGTATTCTGAACTCAACTTATTTCTGTATCAAGTTCAATTTTTTTTACTAAAAAAAAAAAAAATTAAAACTTGTTTTGTTTGAAATTTCCCTAATGTTCACATTTTTGAGATCGAATGGTAAACATCACCACTGGTTCAAATTGGTTTTGTTACCCTAAATTCTGAAAATGAAATAAATCCTTGAATTTAGCACTGTATTAACTACTGAGCTGCTTTCTGATTAAGAGGTCTACTGTCATTGGAGTTTTGCTATAGATTGAAGTAAGTTATATTTCATTCACATATCTGTGTTCACTCATCCACAGGTCTACTTTTTGAATAAAATAATTAACAGAAGATATGGGAGGTATGGTTTAGTTTACTCATAAAAGTTCATAAATTAACTCAATAGTTGTGGTTATATTACTAAGAAATACAAGAATCACAGCCACTTAAAGTTGTGCAATTGTGTATCCTCCTTTCATTTCAGATGTAAGTTAATATAAATTCCCTTTACCACTACTTGGTCATCAACTTTGCACATGCGTGTGTGTTTATGTACTGTGTATATAGTATTGTTTGTTTGTACTCTCTCTTTATTACTAAAGAGTAACAAAGAGACACTCTCTTTAGTAATAAAGAGACCACTCTTTACTACTAAAGAGTGGTCTCTTTATTACTAAAGAGTATGAGTGAGAATGATATGTACAAAAATGTAAATGAAGTACAGTCTTGTGCAGAGATGTGTGGTTAATTGAAACCCAACCCCCAAAGAACACCGGTATCGACAATCAAGTATTCAAATCCGAATAAAAGTAACAAGATTTGAACCTTAGAATTCTTGAGTTCAAAATCAACTGATTTGTGATGACAAGTGTGACCACTAGACCAACCTGGGTTTATGTTTGCTTATACTGGCTATCCATTTCTTCAATTAATAGTCTAAATGTTCTTGTTTGTAGTGTTTCAGAAAGTTTCTAATTCATAAATTGATGTGATAAAATTTTCGGGAATAGGGTTATTAATATGTTAAAATAAAATAATGTAATCCTCACAATAAATGTTGTATCTTATTTGAAAAATAAACTTGTTTTTTTATACAATATAGAAGTTCTGTTAAAATAAAAAATTTGTTAATTTTTTGTTAGCTGTTTAACTTACAGTGGATTTCACTTAATTTATTTTTTATTATTCATTGTGCAGTATTTATATGAACTTATACTTGTACAGTACTTATACATGAGCTGAAAAACACTCATAATATTCATAAATACCTATGATCATTAAAAAAAAAGCTTATTTAAAATAAATTATATTAATAAATAGATACATTATCTGTATAAAAAATAGATACTTTATTTATATAATGTAGCATATATAAATAAAAATACTGATTTAGAATATGCATAATACTGTAAATATTAAACTTTTAATATATTATCTTTAAAAAATTTCTTTTAAATTGAAACAAGTTTTGTTATTAGGAAGGATTTTAGTGTGTTTATGGAAGAATTAGCTGCATATTAATTGCCAAAAAATTTGTGGCAATTTATTAAAAATGTTTGTACCAAGAATGCTAGACCGGGTGGACTGGGTTGTTAATTTGTTACATTGATTATTGTATTTATTAAACAAATTAAATTTATTTCAGTTCCTGGTTACAGTAAGAATTATTAAAATTATTTACAAGATTAGTATTAAATATAAATGTATTGCCTTGAAAT
Organism: Zanna intricata; assembly: GCA_010016005.3. Classification (NCBI taxonomy): domain Eukaryota; kingdom Metazoa; phylum Arthropoda; class Insecta; order Hemiptera; family Fulgoridae; genus Zanna; species Zanna intricata. Next base: position 366 of record JAAAKQ030240627.1, on the reverse strand, counting down.
AAAATTAGATTTTCTGCTGTTAAAATGCCATGCTGACAAAATGTAACTCTATATGAATCCATAGGATATTTCAAATAAAGCATTTATTGTCTTTTCTCTCCCATAAAAAATGCTGGTGCGTGGATTGTTTGTTTGTCGTATGTGCTCACATTTTTATTTTAGCTGCTACTGGCAAAGACTGGACCAATGGTGGTATGCACAGCGACACACTCTCTCTCTCTCTCTCACACACACACACACACACACACACACACACACACACAGCCAACTCTCTCCTGCTAGATGCAGTCTGTTGTCAAATAATTTATAAATTATTTTGTTTAATTTCTAAGCATATTATTTTTATTTATATTTTATATTTGTACT
>JAAAKQ030240605.1:0-11112 GCA_010016005.3 Zanna intricata | reverse complement strand
GGGGTTTGGGTGTTGTGCGCGGGCGGCCGTGGGAAGCTGCGGGCGAGGCTGGTGGGGGGGGGGAGCCGTGCCGGGCGCGGTGTGGCGGCCATGCAGAAGGTTTTTTTTTTTTTTTTTTTTTTTTTTTTTTTTTTTTTTACTCCATGTGTGTATGGAAGGTTCCTTGCTTGTTCCCTTTTTTGGTTTATTCCGTGAAGGAATATGAAAGTGGTTAGTTATTTTTTCAGTAGTGAGCAGAAAATGGCGGTGAACAATTCCTCTATGACGGCCAAATCTGTCAATAGTAAAGGCGAAGGAGAAGATAAAAACTAATTATGTGTTGGTTTCTGTGTACATAGAAATCTAAATTAAGCACCATTAGACTATACTGTTTTTAAGCGGATATTTTATTATTATCTCGTAATACTAAAAAATATTATATGTATTTACATTTTATTATTTATTTGGTTAAAACGAATACAATTTCTCTATGCAAAACGTGATTAAAAATCACGTACCATAATTGGTGAACGTGATAAAGTGTAGAATTAGATTATTATCATGCTTCCAGCTATTCTATTTGATTCCTTTTTTGCAGTTCTTTTATTTTAGAGAAAACTTTAACCATGGCCTTGAAAAGACCCAGAAAAATTTTTTGGAGCAGCACTCTCCACTAATTTTTGCTACGAGCCGCCACTGGTTCTAAACAAGACGAACCAGCAGTAACAAACGTGAACGAATGCTTGCTTTTATTGTTCAGCTGTCAGATTTATCCGGCTATTAATGAGTATTGGTTTCATCCAAACTCGTGCCTCTGTGTTCGTCCATTGAAGAACGGCATTTATACGTGCACGTGCATGGCAATCGCATACGTATGAACAGAAATACTGTTACTGAAATATAATCTTTTTACACATTTTCTGTTATCTTACTTGTACTAATTCGTAATAAGTAATATTATTATACTGATATGATATTAAGAAACCGTGAATCAAACAACTCGCAATATAATAAGAATTACTATAATCAATTACAAAGAAAATATTTATAAAATGGAAACTTTTAATAATTTCATATCCAAACAGATCAAATACTGGTGTAAGAAAAACATACCAAAATTTCAATATTTTTAACATAATAAATACAGCAGTGATTTTTATATATAAAACCCGCTACTTTGCAAACATAAAGAACTTATAGTTTCTTATAATGTACATATTTCCGAATTTTTTTTCTGATCACTCTGAAATAAACAAAAAAAGATTATCATTATCATATCACAATATCAAAATTGGATTCATAGATAAAGTAATATTAGTATAGAAAGATTTTATTTCTTTGATTGGTTCAACTAGTTCGGCACAAATGTTCATTCATTCTTTAAACTTATTACTTTTCTATGTTAATCTTTTAATCTGTTACAATCTATTTATCCTCATAGAAATACTTTTGAAAAATAGAATGAAGATAATGCATTGTCATCTAGGTAACATAAAGAAAATTATTCATAAAACCAAGTTACTTAAAATACAGAAGACTCAAAGTGTAACTATTAAAATAATTTCTATTGTGTTATAATTTCCAGTATGACTGCATTTTTTTAGATTTGTATTGTGAAAAAATTTAATTTATTTTCAGTAACATAAATGTTTTTGTCTCAATTTTTAAACAAGTAACATTCGTTTTGAATATCTATATATATATTTTTAAATATTAAGTGACTTTTATAATTTCTTTCTTTCCTTTTCTTTTTAAGCAGTAGGTTATAAGTAACTCATTCACTTTGCAGCTTGTTTCTTTGCGAAAATATCCGAATGAATTTTTCAGATTTTAGTCTGATGCATTAACAATTAACAAAAATCTACAAATGTGGGAGAACCTTTCTTTAAAAATAATCCTGGAGGGTTTCTTAGGTAGCTTTATAATATTAAAGAGAAAAAATTAATAAAGAAGTTATTTAATATGAAATCATTCATTATCTTCTCATTAGGGATAGAAAATATTATCTCCCACAAAATTTAAATGGATGGGTTATATCCCAACTACAATTAAAATTTATTATTTGTGTGGTAATCTTCTTCTATTTGAATAGGTATTTAAAAACAAATAAAAAATTAAGACATTATTATTTTATCATGTGCACTCAATTATTTTTAACTAACTTGGTGTGTTTGTGTGTTTCGCCTTATTCCTTTCTACTGTGGTGTTTAGTTTTCAGTTTATCCTTGGTTTCTACTTCCATAGATTATCTACAGATTTATTAACTTTATTTACGTTCCTTTTGGATAATATTTATTATGTTTGATATTTTTTTGGAGCGGTTCTATTCATTCATAAAATGATTACTTTACTGTGCTTAGGTTAAATTAATACTGTTTTGTACATGAAGGAAGGTAGGCACATGTAACAGAAGCTCCAAAACATTTAGGTTATGTTCAAGGGGTATTCGATTGCCGTTTTTCTTTTCTATAGTAGAGTTTATTATCAATATATGGCTTTGAAATCTTACTTGAATCAAGAAAGGAAATTAATTGGAGAAATACAATTTCTATAATAAGAATTAGACACATTTATAAATAAAAAAGTCGGTTTTTTATGGGAACAATTATAAAAGTGTGATTTTTAAATAAACATCTAGTAAAGTTATGAATAGTTTTCATCCAACATTGATAAAGACGAAATTTCCCGCTTTAATTACAGCCTATTATATTTTGACTTTGCAAACTTGTTTGCAGACTTCAACTCCAATATTCTATTTGGCGGGTGGCGGATTTGGCAGCAAGCAGCACCTGGCTTACGAGGAGGATTCCAGTGATTCATTTTTGTAGTCATCAGGAATCTCGAGATTAGACAGCCTACGCAGGATGGTACAAAGATATTTGCAGGACAGACATCTAATTTGCTATGCTGCCGATACTACTGTCCGGTTTCAGGTTACATGTTTCAGGTTTCTCAAGAATCAGTCCTAGGGCCTACATTATGGATCCTCGTCTTTGATGGTTTTCTCCAACTAGCTTATCCCTTTCCATTTGTGGAGCTTCCAGTTCAAACGTAGTTAAAATAAACTAGTTCAGTTAGTTTAGAAAATCGAATCATATTTTGTTTTATATGAATCAATACTAAGTTGATTTTTCTTTATTTTCCCCTCCAATAAATTTCTTTTTATTACTTCATCCTGATTCTAGGTCTGGTAGAACTTTTTGATGGAATTTTACTTTCGTCTTTCTTAAAAGAATAAAAAAAATGGAAGTAGTGCTTTAAAAAAATCATTGTGGAAAGTTGATAGTAGTGCTAAGCTGTAGCACCGTGTAACTGTTTTGTGTTACAGGATATCACAGGTAAAAGAAGTGTATTTTTTTAACAATTTTTTTACACATTGTAGAAAAATTATTAACCATTATATCACTGCAAAAAACTGAAAGATAAATGTTTTGTTTATGGTACTTAAGAAAAATAAAAAATAAATATGAAATATAATATTTTAAAACATTTTTAATGAATAACTTACAAATATATTCCTCTAACCAGTGCAAAAATGAAGAACATTACACGATTGAACTAATGACTAATTACATGGTTGTTAATGATAATTAATGACAGGAAGCAATTTAACATTATTAATTTACTGACAATGTTCTAAATTAATTAATTATTCATTCAAGTTTGTATTGAACACTTAAAATCCAACAATTTAAGTACTGAAGTGTTCGCATATAATACTAAGTTAAACAAAGAAAAATTGCAAACATAAATTAAACATTTATGTTACCTTTATATTAAAGCAAACATTGATTCCATGCAGTAAATTATCAAAACGTCAATTTATCTCTCGGTTAGAGAACAAAAATTATGAAATCATATATTTTTTTTTTAAGTTTAACTTTATGAGTCACAATTGAAAAAGTATTCTCTTTATACATTTTTTTTTATATTTTCCATATCTTCTTGTACTAATAACATGAAAATAGTAAACGTTCGTGTTACTAATTATCCTACTATAAATAGTGATTTAAACGTTTTGTAGTTTAAGATTTATAGATTACTTTAAAAAAGAATCAGAATGTCCTAATACCATTAATGAATTGTCGGAAAACTTACATTACTTACTTACTTACTCACTTAATAACTATGATATGATTTTTAACCCATTCTTAATAATGAATAAAATCAATATTAAATTCATCACCATTCTTAGAGAAACATATAAAATGATTGTTTAAATATAGGTACTCAAAGTCAAGACCTAAGAGTATATTCGTAAAAAATTTAAAATCATAATAATGTTTGAAACATGTTGAATATATATAAATATAAATAAATGTATATATATATATATATTCGTAAAATACTTTAAATTTATATAAAAGAAATTAACAATATATTTCATGAAGATTTTAATCTTGACTAAAAATAGGTATTTTTTATTCAATAATCGGTTCAGTGAAAATAGATTCTAAAAATTTTTATGGTACACTTAACTCGTTCAAAAGTTAAATGCTACTAAAGTTGTGTTGTATACAGGATACAGCAAGCTTCCAAGTAGAATAGAAAAGAGTATAAGATAGCATCTTAATAACTTGTTAAACTTGCGTTTACGTTTTTATTAAGTCACGATCTCACCAAACTTTTGATTCGGCAATTTTATTACTGTTAAAAAAACTTCATGTTTCTGTACGTAAAGAAAAGTACAAGTAACATGCCTCAAAAACTTTAACTCATTAAATAAAAAAATTTTGTCACGCTATGACATAAAATATTAGAGGAAATATCCACTGTAACTATCTCAGTTGCATGTTTGCATAGGTAGGTTTAAGAATGTGAGACACAAAGGAATCTACTTTAATTGGAATCTTATGTCATCTATATAAATTTAAATTCAAAATTTTAATAAATTAAAAGTTAAAAATAAAATAAATAGATAAAATAATTTCATTTATTCAAAAGATTATTAGAAAAATTTAAGATAGTACGTATGAGTAAAATGGAGACAAAAAACAATATATTCATGATAAATAACACCAGAGCGTTTCTTTTAACGGTCCTGATGTGCTGACAGATCATTATTATAACGCATATTAAGTGTATTTTTTTTTTTTACAGGTTCATTGAGAAGCTGTACATAATATATTGGTAATATACCTTGGTAATATCATTATTCTATTAAAGATTTATTTTATAAATTTATATTTTTTAAACTGCCATAATTATTAGTCATTTGTTTATTTTTTCGTTTATAATATAAATTATTATTCTTTTTCTCCGTAGATTATAACAAATATCATATCACATTTACGAAATGTTTTAACTTACAATATTAAATATGATGAATTTTTTTTCTGCCTTATCATCGATTTCCAAAATTATCGACTTGAGGTATAAATATGATTTAATTCAATATTTCATGAATACATTGATTGTTACCTGAATAAAAAATTTCTTTATGTATTTCTTAAATATCGACTATTATACTAAGGGAAACCTATCATTAAACTATCAAAAAATATTTTCTGTAAAAGTTACTTCGATTTCTATTTTTATTTTATTTTTTTTTCACTTTTGTTCCCCAAAATTTATTTTAAAAATGAATTTAAGTAATTCACAAATATTTTGGAAAAAAAAAACGGAGTTCTATAGATGGATCCTTAAAAAATTTTTACGTATATTTAATGTCTTATTTGGTACATGAATAATATGATATCCAATGAAATAGTAATCCTTTTAAAACTGTATTATACAGAAGATATCACAAAATAATTCATTCAATTACTTTAGGGGAGTAATTATTTTTATCATCTTGTACTACTTCATAACTTTGACTATGAAAATTTATAATAAAAGTTCCGACGATAGAGGTATAAATAAATTAATTAATCTGTGAGATAATGTGATTACACTATACTGGACGCACACATTATTGTAATTCAATACCTTCCTGAAATAATACAAGAGAAAATGGAAGTGTAGACATCCTGTAGAAGGGAGATATTATGTGAGGAGATGAACGGAGCGTAATAGAGGAAGAGTTTTATCGGTAAAGCTATTGTCATTGTGCGGTGGATGGATAGCGCTGTATCCTCTACTTTCAAAGAACACAATATAGATGATGATGATGCTACTACGTGAATCTAAATGAAAATGCAGTAGGAAGAAGAATATGTAGGTATCAGTACAAAAAAAAAACATGAAAATATAAAAACACAAGTTGCCACTCGATTAAAGTATTAGTCAACAATGCAAACTTTATTAATTTGAAACCATATAAAAATACATAAGTTAATTAAAATTTTATATGGCTTCTTAATCTTTTCATATTCTAAAATATAATGAGTAATATACAACAGAAAGAAATAACTTTGAACACTATACTGAGAACAAACAGCAAATATGTTTTAAACAAAATCATAACATGCCTTGCAAAAATTCTCAATTCTTTTCCAGAAAAATGATAGTACCGAAACATAACGTTAATCTTCTACTTGTTTTTATTAGACAAATTAATAAATCCCTGCACAGCATAATTATTACATGAAATAGCAATCATAATTCTCATCTCATTTTTATGCAAAGTATGTCCGATAAGTAAGTCGGTGCAAACGTTTTTATATTTCCCTGTTCAGGGACGTTATCCGCAAAAAAGAATTTTTCATCATTACGGTTACAAAAAAATTATGTACATATACATATTACAATAAAATTGAAGATCAATAAAATCGAAGTCGCTAAATGACTTTTACTACCCAATAATTATGACAAGTAGAATAAAGTAAAGTATAGCGTAAAATATCCAAGGGAGACAGGGATGTAAAGTGTAATATAATAAGTATAAAGAAAAATAAATGCACAATGTTGAAGCCTATGCTTTAACGTGTTTGGTTTATTTATTGACTTAAATGAAGGAAAATGTAAAATTAGGTTTGTTACTTACTTTGAAAACCATTTAACTACTCTAAAAAAACAAATAATAATAATAATAATTGATTATGTAATAAATGTATTTGAATTGTTGTGTAAGGAATACAATTATCGAATGATATTCTATATTCTAAATAAAATTCAGACAATGTGGTTGATTTTCGTAGAGTTTTTTTTACAACAAAATTGATCAATTTGTGGTGTGGATTATTCATGAAACGTGAAGGCAACCTTAATTTGAAGTTTAGTGTAGGAAATAACACCACATTGCGTAACTTTTCCTTTGCCAATTTTAATTCAATTCATATTTAGTTTATATTAATTCTGAGAAGATTACCTAGCAACACATGTAATATTACTTAATCAAAGGAATAATCACATTGTTAAAGTTAAAATTTTATGAAGGGATTGACTTATCACGTAATAAATTAATTGGTTTTAACGTTTCAAGAAAACAAATTTTATTTAATCTACTGTGTCTCTTGCTTTTTAATATAAAACACAGCCAACTTACCTTGTCTGAAAATATATCCAATTGGTTAATGATACTAACAGTTTTCATAGCTATTTGTTGTTTAGAAATGTAATATTTTTGATTTTATAATCTAAACGGAACATTAGATAAAGATTTTACTCTGAAAATGATCATATGTTTTTAGGTTGATCAGTATATTATGCATAATATACTGACTATATTATGCATATATTGTATATATGCATAATACTATGCATAGTATTTTAAGGAAGAAAATGAGGAGAATACGTGAAAAATTTCTCCTTGCCGAGAATTGCCCAGAGGGCCAGCTGATCTAGAAGCCGGCATACTAACCAACCACTACCCGAAATGGCCAACAATTATGCGTCTATTGTAACATATTAATTTAATTTTGAAATTTGTCATGTAAATTACAAGTAACAGAAAAGTAATAAAAACGAAAAAATTCTGACGACTTAGAAAAACACCACGCAACAGAATCACTTAAAAGATTTCAATTTTTATGAATTTTCTAATATATATTTACCTTGAAGCCCTATAATAAAAATAAAATATAAAAGAATATAAGTAAAAGATGTGTGGCCTCTTTGGAAATGTTTATTTTAATTATTTAAAGAATTGCTTGACCTAACCAAACAAATCAGGTAATTTCTATATTTTAAGGTTGATATTCTCTGAAAATTTCGCTTTCATTACTAGCAGAAGAGAATTTAAATAATTTTTAATAAGCAAACATACTTTTATAAATATGTATTAATCACCGTTAAGGAGTTATTACAATATAATTGGTAGAATGTAAACAATTTTCTGATAAACCGTGAGTACTGGTTTTTTTTTGGGGGTGGTTTTAGTAGTAGTAGTAGAAATAGTTTTACATTTGGTTTGGAAGTTTGTAGTACCGACTACAAACCAAGTTATTTTAGAAAAGAAGATGAAGAGAATGAAATAATCCCAACTCAGAAATCAAACCCGTACTGGTATATCTAAAAGACACAACCTATTCTAATTTTGTACAATGTAATTTTTAGAATTTTTTTTTGTATTTTATAACAGAAAAATAATACAAAGAGAAGGATGAATTTTTATAAACAATAAATAAACAACTGAAATGTTTATAAGGTGCAATATTACAGCAAAGTATCAAGAAAAATTTAATTAAAACCTCCAAATGAAAAAAGGTAGATTAAATATGTAGTAGTAAAATTCCACTGCAGTAATACTAATTTTAATATTTCTAGTACTGATGATAATTACGTTTTTAGCAATGTAAAAAAATAAAAACCCAAAAAAGTGAATTTTAATCTATCCTGACATAAATCACTCATTATTTTTTAAATCTTTAAAAGATTCATTGAAAAAGAGTTCACTTCACTGACGAATTTATATTATTACAAAAGAGTTTATAACCGAACGAAATGGATCAACGAAACTCGTTATTAAGGATGAGGTAAGATAAATTGTGTTAAATAGTTGATAATGAAGAGCTATAACGAAGAAATATATTGGTGCTAAAATCATTGTAAATGTTACAAAAGATATGAATAAAATGATGAGGCTCATTTTTCTTGACAGCGTTTATGGTTATATAAATTAGTTTCAAGAGAGGAAGGTGTTTAAGGACTGTAAAGTGTTTAACTTAGCATTCATTTATAATAAAATATAATAATATGAATCAACAAAACAAAAGCTGAAAACGTTATTTAAAAAATGAGTTTCTGTAAAAAAAAGATAAAACTGTGTTCATTACCGGTGTTCTGATGGAGATACATAAACATTAGTGAAAAACAAATATTATTTGTTGTTATAAAAAAAAAGGACAAAGATATCCTGTCAGAATAGAAAGTGTAATCTGGAGGAGACGATGGTGGATTTCTATACGACTAATCTGAATATATCCTTTCATTTCTTCTCCTTTACTCCCTCTTACCCTAACATTCTTCCCATCGAGACAATAACTTGCATTAATGCCGCACCATTACGGTCCTAAGCAAACAGAGTATGGTATGAGACTTCTATTTTGCCGTAGCAGTTTTGTTCTTAGAGAAATATTTTTAACCCCCATATCAAATATTTCTTTTTACAAAAAATCTGAGAATATACGACCATAATGCTAAAGAATAGTGCATATATTTTCGTTTTATTTAAGAACATTTTATTGCCCATAAAACCCATAACGTATGGCAAAGAGAAGTTTTGACCCAAATACAATTGTAATAGTCAGTTTATAGTTATAGATCAAATTAGAAATTCTGTGTGAATTAACATATTGGAAAAGTATTTAACAGGGTTTTTATTTTTATTATTAAAATAATTAAAGAAATAAAACAAAATAAAAAACAACTTTCTAAAACTTTGTACTAGTCGCAGTTTATCTTTGGCTTCTATAGTAAGATTAAATATCAAGGATTATCTTATGTTATTCCTCAATGAACGTTTTGCTACGTTATAGAATTTAATTTCACAAAAAATTTTCTAAACCTAAAGGAAGAACTTTGCTAACTCAACTTTGTTAACACTCAAAAGAGTTTTAAAAGCTCACTGATGATTTTATTTCACCACTATTCGCCATATTTGGGAGTGTATTATTCAATAAACTTTCAATGGTTAGCCATTTTGATGTTATAGCTGTATCAGGTAAGAAGTATTACATTATTAAATTTAATAATAAACTGAATGTTCATTTTGAACAACTAAATGTGAAAATGTAAAGAACAAAGAAAACAATAATTATTAGCTAGAAGGTGTAGTGATTTAGATAAAATGAAATAAGTTTTAAAATATTTTATGTGCCTATAGCAAGTGCAAAACAATCGTCTCAAAAACATCATTCAGCCAACCTCCGTGGCGCGAGTAGTAGCGTCTCGGCCCTTCATCCGGAGGTCCCGAGTTCGAATCCCGGTTAGACATGGAATTTTCATACACGCTACACATTATTCATCTTCATCCTCTGATGTAATACTTAACTGTGGTTCCGGAGGTTAAAAAAAAACATCAACGGTGCCTTTTCTCCTGGACAGCTGTCCACAACAAATGCTAAGTATTTATTTAGAAAAAAAATGTATTTATTACATTTATGTAATCCTTAAAGTACTTTCCGCTTTATTGATAATTTTTATTAACACCTTTCACATCTGCAATAACAATGACTATTTATTTTTTCCTTACTTATATGTTAAATTCCATAAAAAGTAGTACGGAAAATAAAACAGGCCCACAAAGACTAGAGACGATAAAACATGATTAAATATTAGACAGGCAATAGTGTATCGACCTACACGCTTAGGCTTAGGTACACCTGCACTAAAACTATATAACCGCAGCGCGGAAGCACGAAACCTCGCGCCTACTCTAAATCAATCTAACTACCTATGTGACTTTGAATGCCCTATGCGCAATGATTAACTCGATTGGAGATTAAATTCCCACTCAAAACGCTGCTCGCAATGTCAACATTTTGACCTACAACATTACACATGCAAAGGGTCACATGCAATTCACATGCACAATTCACAAAGTTACACATGCATTCACAAAGGGTCAGAACGGAGGCTAATACCTCCTAAAGAACCACGTTCACGTGACATTTTCTTCTCACCACATCATAGCCCACATCAGACACAACACCACCAAGGTCGCCCGCACAAAAAAAACCCACCCCGGCGATGCCAAGCCTGATATTCCTACCGACGCTCCAGCAAAGCAGCGCAAACCTAAAAGGCAGTCAC
>JAAAKQ030240594.1:0-11112 GCA_010016005.3 Zanna intricata | reverse complement strand
AATAATCATACATTATGAATAATCATTTATTATTTTGATCCTTATTAGGTATATTTCTATACATTTAAAAAATTAAGAAAACATTTTTTTAAATTTATTTATGTATACTTGTGATTTTACTGAATTAACATACTTTTGAAGACACAATCTATGTTTTGGGTTAAATGAATTTTTTAACTATGATTACTTTATTTAAGGAATGTCCCAAAATTTTAAATAAATCCTAAGATTTAGGTGAAAAGTAATTAAAAAAAGATTTGGTTTCAAAAATAATTGAGGAAATATTGGAAAGTAATGGAAATTGTAATGCAAATTTTAAGAAACTATATCCAAAGTGACTAATTTTCAGTGTTGGAAATTTTACTGCAAACAACTGACCGAAAAACTTTTATATCTTCTGTAATAGTACTGTAGCTTTAAAAAGCTTTTAATTTTTTTCTGTGTGTTTCACAAACATTATAGCCCACATGTTTCAAAATTTTCTCTTAATTTTTTTTACCTAAGGCATTTGTTCTCAAAGTAGGCGATAACACCTCCTTGTGGACGTTGAAGGCTTTCAAGGAGGTGTTAGAAGGCCCACAGAAAATTAGGGGTGTTCAGGCGGCCTAGGAAGGCGATGGCTGATTAAAAAGAAGGCAAAAATTATGTTTTCCTGATATTTCAAATAACAATTAAATATCTCCTATACCAGTACAAAAAATTAAAGGGACATCTATATATTTTATGACAAAAAATGATTGTATTCAAACTACTTTTTTGACAGTATACTTTAGATTTTTAAAATCATCAAATTAAAAAAAAAATCAGTTAGAAGAAAAGTTTTAAAAATTTGAACGTTTTTCTTCATGTTTGATTGAGCGCTTGGGGGAAATGAAATATTTTCTGTAAACTGCATTAAATTCGTTTAAAACCTTAAGACTTTAAGTTTAATTTCTTTTTTTGTATGTCTCTATAATTTTTCTGAACTGAAATATTCTACTTTAAAGATAAAAGACCACTTTTGTTTTTAATGCTGCACATCTGCCAATCTAAGCAACGTGCATTGATACAAATAAATATGGAAATTATAAGGGTTTTGATCTAGCCTTAATGACAAATTGTGAGGTCTTTAATGTAGCATTGCAGTTTCTGGCTCTTGTTCATTTTGTGTTGAAGTACTGAAATATTTAGACAGTGAGGCTGCAGTATGTATCACCCGCTCTCAGCGTAACCCAAGTTCATGTATACTTCCAAATATTTATTTTAATTGCTCTCATTTAAAATGTTTTTTAATTCAGAAATAGAATATACCTTTAAAAACAGTAATTGCAATTGTATTTAAGAGCGTATCTTAAAGACATCAATTCCAATTATTATTTTCAACAGATGTAAATTTAAAAATTTTGTGCGGCGCTAGAAAATGTTTTGATTCTCGATGTAGGCGGTAGAGGAAAATGTTTGAGAATTGATGACCTAAGCTATCATTTAATCCAAAGGAAAATTGTACAAAGATTTTTTTTTTCTCGGTTTCTGTATTCACTGAAAAAATTCAAAATTATTAATAAGTTCTATTTCTTATTTTCATGAACACACTTTTCCCAGTTATACTTCTAAGTATACAATTCCTTAAAATTAGATAATTTCCACAGTTTTTCTTGATCCTTCCAGGCAAATGCTGGAATAGTTCCTTTTTATTTTATATGGAGTAATGAACCCTCCATTCCTGACATAACTTGTGTAACATATGATAAGTTAGTTATTTCACATGTCTTAACAAATTATAGTTTAAGACATTATTCTGTATTATAAATACAAAATGTGAATGGTACCTCAGCTTCAAAAAGTGTAAAACATAAACTCAGTAACTGGCATAAAATATTACAGAAGCCAAGACTCCAGGTAAGTTGAGTATGAGCTTTATCTAATATAATTCAATTTTATTATATTTATTAATTTTTGGGTAGATACTTTATTTTACCACTTTATTTGTCCAAATTTGAAAAGATTAATAACATATTTCTATTACTGCATGTATTTCATACTGTAAAGGATTACAGTTTTTCAGATCAAATTAGTTTTTGTATATGTAATTTATGTAGTATGCATTAAAACAATTTTTAAAAGTTTATAATTTCTAAGATCTCATGATTGATTGTAATGCATTTAATTAAATAAAACTGTTAAATGAAAATTAATGTATATTATATTTTAAGGTGAAATCTACTCATATTAAAATTTCTTTTAATTTTTTTTTTCTGTATCCTTTAAGGTTAAAATTTATTTTATGGTTAATGTATTAACAATACTTATTTTCTATAAATTTTAGGTTAATTTTATTTTATTAATTTTGTTACATTTTATTATTTTCTTTAGTATTATTAATGCTTAAGTTAATAATTAAGTAGTTATTATTTAGTGTGCTTCATCAGCTATGTTAGTAAGCTTACTTAATTATAGATTATATATTTAACTATCTTTTGTTTAAATAATAGGCTCTTTTAAGTTTCAGTTAAAATAAAATTCAGTAATTATTTAGTGTTTTTGTTCTTAGTTAATTTATTTCTTTAGTTAAGAAATGATTACGGATTAATGTTATGATCTACATTAAATTTAATAGAATATTTCCATCTTAACCTTTGCGCAAATGTATTTGCTGTACATGGTTATTTTTTTTTCTGATGTACAGATAGAATACATCAACTCCTTCACACATTTCCTATACTCATAATGTTCATTGAAAACTTTTAAAAGAACATGATGTAGGAATGTTCTGATATTAGTATGTATTCAAAAATACAATAATTGGTTTTGTTTTGCTTAAAATTTCACATCAGAGCTATTACTAAATTTTTTTTTTTTTTTATCTTTTCTAAAGTGTTTTTTTAGTATAATAGATTTAACCTTAATAATTGTTCAAATAACTATCTCTATTAAATAATTTATAAATTTGTTTATGATTTTGTTAAAGATATAAAAAGATGTTAAAATAAACTGTAAAAGGTATTAGGACCATACTGATTTTCTATGTTTTCTTCTACTCATTGCAGTCTTTTATTTAAAATGTGAAATATATTTTTTATATAAAAAAAAAAATCATTTCTAATTTTTTTTTTTTTTTAGAATTTATAACAGAAAATGGGAATGTAGATTGAAATGTTTATTGGCATAATTTACAAGCCTTTTTATTTTATTTTTTTGGGCATAACTTATAAGACTTTTTATTTTATCTTTTTTTAATTATCAAATTAATTTACATTGGTAACTCCTACATAGTACTCTAATTTCTATATTATATAATTATTTATTAACCCAATTAATTTGCTTCAATAAGTGTGACTTCTAAGAATTCAAGTGATTTTCTGCTATTTTTATAAGTCTTGCTCATTCTTACTTAATTAGATTCAACTGTCAGTGTATTTTTATGAATTATAATTTAAGGTAAACAAAACTCAAATTCATACTATACTGAAATTCTTTGTTCTTTGTGATCAATTTACAATAATTAGTTTTTTAACCGGTTGTACTTGTTACAAAGCTTATATTATGATACTTTATAAATTTCTTAAACGTTACAATGTTTTTGTTTTAATTCTCAGAAGACTTAAATTTAAAAGATGTGCTACTTTGTAAAATAATTAATAAAAGGAAACCTATATAATAACCTTTTATTGATAAGTCTATAATTAACTTATTAATAACCAAAATAAACCTATAATTATTAAAGTAAAACCTACAAGGAATTGAAAATCATCTTATAGATTGTATAGTAATAATAAATATTAATATTTATATTAATTTGAGTCAGAATTAATTATAAGAAATAATTTTGTTTAAAATCAATACATTAAAGCTACAGAAAAATGGTAATTTTTTAATTACGATTACTAACTGGTATTAAGACAATTAATTTATTTTAAAATGCAAATGTTTCTTTGGCTGCTTTTTACGTTTTTTTTTTTGTTTTTTTTTTTTAAATACTTATCTAATACTTCTTATCAACTTATCTAGTATTTTACTAATATATTAGCTTTTATGTTTTAACTTTATCTGTTAGTATGTTGTAACTAACATTATTGAGTGGTAACTGGAAGGTCATAGAGTCAATTTTTAAAAAGGATATTTTTTTCCAATTTCAGATCATCCTCTTTTTATTAAAGAAAAAAGTCACTATTTTGAAAGAAAAAAACTGCTTTTAATAAATAAACAATATGAAACTGACGTAGTTCCCTTACTAAATCATAGTTCTTTAACTTAGTTCCTTTTTTATCAGTTATTAAATGACAATACTTTTTCTAGATTCCTGAAAAATTTTCACTCTACTTTTTTCTTTTCTTTTTTTTATAACCACTCTTCTTTTGTGGTATCCAAAATTTTGAATTTACTATTGAGACATTAAAATAAAATTAACAGAATTCTTCTTCAGTGTTTAAAAATTGTAAAAATATAGGTTTTTACTTATATTTTTTTCCTGAGAAAGAAAAAAATATTTCCTCTGCTCACTTTCTTATCAATAAATAACAAACATTAATTGATTTTTTCCATTTTAGTAGGAAAACATTCATAACTATTTATGGAAAGATCTATTTAATAAAAACAAGCAAAAAATTTGTTTACTATCAATCTTTTATAAAAATGGCTACCATATTGTTCCAATTCGGCATTAATTTTTATTTTAAAAATGGTCATGCATTTTATTCATTTGCTTTAACAAAAACTAACAGTTTAATTTATTAATTACCATTATTCTGCATTTTTTTATTTCTATTCTTTTTTCTGAAAAGTTAAATAGCCTCTTTGCCTAGGAACTAGAATTACAAACTATTTAAATAAACTACTGTTACAATAAAATCTGACTGTTATAAACAGGAAGAAATTTTTTCAGTTTACTACAATTTTTTTTTTCTAGTTTATGCTTTCCAGAAATTCATTAGTTTATTGCTGATAAAAATTTCTCTATTTTATATTTCTAATTCTATTTTAAATGTATATAACTAGTATCTATTTTAAAGTATTATGGTGATGGGTCAGATTTAATAAGTATAAATAAGAATAATATTTTACTTTTTTATTAACAAATTGACATTTTCTAATTATTAAATTAATAATTAACATAGAATTTATTTACTTTTATTTAATATACAATTAGACTTAGTTTAAATATGCTATTTTTAAAATTAAATATAATTTAAATTTATACTTTATTACTTAGTATATAAAGTGTATTGTACGTTTTACTTAAATGTAATAATTACATTGTGATATAAATAAATAAATAGAATAAATAATATTTATTATAGTTTATCAATTATTTATACAACTTTTTACATCCCAGTATATTTATTCTTTTCAGTTTATTTAATATTTCAACCCTTTTATATCATAAAAAAATAGTAAAAAGAAACTACAAGTTAACCCATTGGATTGATTAAATTCTTTGCACAGATTTTTCTTTTTATTTGCATCTGTGTAAAGACAAATATATATATATATATTCTCCTGCTTGATTATTCATTTTTAGTGTAATTCATAAATTACATTTATGACTCATATTTTTCCAATTACAGCTTCAAATAATGATTTTGAAATGTATGCTTCTATCTTGTCATTGCTGTGCAAATATATATACATACGTATCAGTTAATGATGTATGATGTATAATGATGTATTGATAGAAATCAGAAGAACTTTAAACCTGATGACTTGTATGTATAGTATGATTATTTAAAAATATAAACTTTATTTGTGGTGTTCTCAACCTGACATCAAGTGATTATTTTTGTTGATAGATTTGATTATTGTCTGTTCATTTAGTTTATAATTATATTTTTTATATATTTAATACTTAATGACATAACTATTTATCTTAAATAATACTTGAACATTTTGAATTGCATAAACACATAAAAATACAATAATGATATTTTTATCAAATAGATAAAATTTGAATCAAACACAATTTTTAACCGTATTCTAAGTATGTTTAGCCTAATCAAAATGAACTCCCAGCTGAAGCCAGAGTGAGAATAGTGTCACCTGGATTAAGGTGAGTGATTTTTTAGTATTATTTCATTTACAAAATAGCTTTAAGTTAATCAGTTTAAGTCAACCAAATAATATTGAAAAATTTTACACAAGTAAAATTATATTTAAAATGCTTAATGTCATTGTAATGGTATTGCTGACTTCATTGATGAAATTGTAGCATTTTTTATTTCATTTGGAAGGTTTTGGATACTCAGAAGCTGATTTTGCTTGACATTAATGAAACCATGAAAGTTATTATTGATCCATTACAAAGAAATTAAATCTAATTGGATGTAAGTGTGTGATTATTATTATTATATGAAGACTTGTGCATTACTCATGCAGAAGTGTGTGTGTGTGTGTGCAGGCGCGCATGTATGTGAAAATAAATAAATATATATATATATATATTACTTTGCTGTGTGGCTAGCCCAACTTACAAGTAGAAAATAGTTTTAACCTGGTACCTGGATAATAAATATTACAAGAAATAAATATTTATTTCTAAAAAATGCAGATTAGATAACTGTTCTGAATTTAAAAATAATAATACTGATAGTAGAATTCACATACAATACATAAAATAATACATAACATAAAATATAACTCATTCACTTTTGTAAGTTATGATTTGTCACAATCCAGACTAATTACAAAATGAATGGATGTTTTATGTAAAAAGTAAAGGGTGTTTAATTTAAGTAAAAATAAGCACCTTTTTTTTATTAAAAACTATTATAATTTATTATATAAATATTGCTATTCCTGTGAGTGCATTTCATTTAATACATCATGAAAAGATTAAACATTTCTTGAAAAATGGCATATATATATATAAAACAAAAGAACTTAGATCAGAAATATATTTTCAATAACCTCTTCTACAATTCAAAAATTTCATGTATGAGGTTTTACTGCAAATCCTCTAAAATATGTGCAACTATTTAAATAAAGATAAAATTTATATTTCTTACTTTTCATCTAAATTTATTACTTTATGAAAACAATTTATCAGAAATAAATAAGATGCTAGTTAAGAATACGTTGGATCATATGCATACAAATTCCAAGAAGGATTTTATGCATAGAGGGCCACAAAGACCTTAATTGTTTTCACCAATGCAATATATTAATAACTAAAATCGAATTATCTTTTGAAGGTATTTTCTTAAATAAAATAATTACAATTCTTTTTAAGATTTAGTTGAATGAAATACATCTCAAGATATCAAAATGAAAATTTCGGTTTACTGTACTATCACATTTTTTCTAACATAGTAACATCATTCTGATGTAAGGAAACCTCAATGTTCTTTTAAGAATATGAGTCATGCCCTGTTAAAATCTCTTTCTCCCACAAAATTTACCTGAGATTTTCTAAGAATGATTATAAATTTTTTTTCCATTGCGTCCATAGATTGTAATGTCCTTAGCAATATGGCAATGTCATTCATTAGTTTGTGAAACACTGTGTCTTGCTAATGTTCCCTACTCTACTATGATATAATTTATGAAAAATGGTGACTTTTCAACACAAAATACCACTTTTCAATTTCTGTAATTGACTATAATCAATTATAGTTTTTATTATGATGGATATTTAAATGTGTTAAATCAGTGAGTTATCCCATCACATCTTGTTATGTAAGACATTGAAAATTTTATAAACTTTATATAACAATGTTTGTTACAATTTGCTCAGGATTAAAAAATGTTGCTTTGTAGACTATTATGGTCATAATAGAATTAATATATTAATAAATTTCAATCTGATATTAAATGTACCAATGTGATTCTGTATGATGTTAGAAAATTTTAACTAGAAGTAAGTGCATTGCGGCAGGATAAAAATTGGATGTCTTTTATGCTAAACCCTGTAAAATAGCTTTTAAACAACCCCTAGTTTATTTATTTTTCTAAACTCTATATTAGAAGTTTATTTACACAATAAATTTTGAAAAATAGTATTTTACTTACTAATAATGACTCATTTACATGAATTCAGTTTTTAATATTTTAAATATATATAGTTATTAACATTCCAGTTCCAAATATGCTAAATGGCTAGCAATTTTAGTTAGAATTTCCTCTTCTTGATGCTTCTTTTTTTTATGTTTCTTCTTTTTTTTGTGCCCAAATTCATCTTTCTTTCTAATATAATCTTGAAAAAATTGTTCAAAATTTTGTTGGTTATCAAGTCGTTTTGATTCTTCTTCTTCTTCTTCTTCTTCTACTGCCTCCTCTAATGATGATTTTTCTGGTGTTGCTATTGTTGTCGTTGTTGTTGTTGTTGTTGTTGTTGTATTTGGTTTTTTCTTTTTTTTCTTTTTATTTGGATCTCTTGGTTTGCTACCACCAAAATATTGTGTTACTAAGCTATACATGCCAGTTAATACATCTGGTACATTTATATTCAGCGGTATAAATGGTATTGAATCTAATAATCCACCAAACATCGATGGAAAAACTCTTCCAGTTGCTTTATCTACAATCATTTGGCTGAAAACATATAAATAAGATTTTATTAAACATTATACCTTCTAAATTTTAAAGTAGAAAAAGTTAAAAAACAGTTCAAAAAAGGTTAATTAAAACTCGAAACTAGATGGTCATTTTACTTGTTAAACTCTTATCATCAGTAGAAATTGACAAATTATTACAAAAACCAAAAAAAATTAAAAGACTTAAAATAAAAATTAAAAAAAACATTGATAGTTGACTCAATCAACAACAAAAAAATCATTATTTGTATTTTGGAATAATAGATAATAAGACTTAAGTGATAATTAAACAGACATTAATGAATATAAAATCTAAAATTAAATTTATCAGTAAAATTTTGAAATTAAAACAGAAGTCAGGCAATGAGATGGACTTTCACTGTTCCTATTTAATTATGTATTAGAAGAAGTGATTATAAAATGAAAAAGAGAATGAAAGAAAAAAGAATAACCAAAATGATTAAATTGGGGGTATAAAAATCAAAACCTAAGAATAAATTGTATGGTGTTTGCGTGTGACTTTCTTCTTTTTTTCTTCAGAAATCTTTTTTTTTCTTCATTAAATGTAGAAACATTTAGGAAGATAATCTAACTAAAAGAAATGATAGAAAAAAAATCCCTTGAAAATATCTTTGAGAAAACCAAATTTATGAGCCAATATAAAAACCTTACCCAAATTTTAAATACAAAATATGGAAAGATAAATAGAGTAGGAAAATTAAAATATCTAGGAGAAGTAATGTAAAAAAAAAAAGTGCGCTAGACAAAGAAGTTAACAAAAATAGAGCTAGAAAAATGGATTAGCTTTTCAATTGACAAAGGATATGTACAATAAAAAACCAGTGCCTATAACAATTATATATTACAATTCAGTTATTAAACCAGGATTCCTGTATGCTGTAGAATGTTATACTTAATAAAAAAAAAGAAATAAAGGAACTGGAAAAAAAAGAAAAAAAATTATGAGAAATATGTTGAGATCTAAAATAGAAGAATGTAGGAATATAGAAAAAGTAGTAACAAAGAAATTTATTTGGAAAATAGAAAACTACCAGACACAATTAGAAAAAGAAGAAGAATGTTTTATAAACATTTAATCCAGATGTATGAAGACAGATTAACTAAAAATATTTGAATGTTTCAACTCTAATCCTAAATAGTAAAAAAATAGATAAAAGAAATTGAAAAAAATATAGAAGAAATAGGTAATAAAAATAAACACTTTAAGGAAAGGAAAACTTTTAAAGAAATTTTAAATATTTCTAGTATTAGAAAAGAAAAATATCAAGAACACCACCTGGTCAGAAGACAAAAAAGAAACTAATAAAACAATTTAGTGAAAGAATGTAATATTACAGTAGGAAGAGAAAAGAACAGAAAAAAGGTTGTTATTTCATGAAATCCAAAGGTGATGAAAATGAACAATAGAAAAAGAAAATAATTATTATTTAGTAAATAAACAATAATTATGAAATATTACAAAAAAAAAAAAAAATTCTGCCTGCCATTATAAAATAATGATTATATCTGAATAAAAATTATGTAGTATTGTTTTTAGATACTCCCTGTCAAAAAAAAGAAAGTAAGGTTAAATGTAGTTTAAACCAGTCAGTCAAACTGTCAACTCATATTGCTCATCTAGATCATTTTAGATTATGATAAAGAGGTGTATATTACCTTTTATACACCTCTTATATGAGGATGGATGAGATAAAAGATTAAGATAAAGCTGGCCTATGTCTTCAATTAATTAAAGAGGTATTCTTTCTCTGATAGAAAACTTAGATTAAAACAGGTTGTTTATTATCTATTGTTAATTAAGAAGTACTTCGATGTGGCTAACACAATATCCAACACTCTTTTCAGAACATCATTTTGTAGTATCTAGTTGTTTGTTTATGTTTATATCTACTAAAGTTAAGATTACAGAAATTCTTCTGCGTTTTTTAGTTTTTTTGCAGTTTACTTGGGAAAACACAAAAAATAGTTATTTTACAAAAAATACAATAACAAGATTGGAGTAACATCTGGTTGTAAATTGTAACTATTAATGTCTGTTGATTCCCGTGTTTACTAATTAACTAAGAATTTGAAACGATATGTAACTGAAATACTCATTTTCTTTTGGATACTTCTATTATTTTTAAATATAATAGGATGTTGTTTTAATGATGGTTTTTCTTTTAATCATGAAAAGAAAATATCTTCAATCTTGACTTTTTTCTCTGGGGATAGGCCTTCAAGAATCATGCAAATATTATTTCATTTAGTTCTTTATTTTCTTCCTGAATTTCTTCATTCTTTTGAACTATTTAGCTCTTCTTTCTTCAGTCCATTCTTTTCTGTTGAGTTTTTTCTTTTTACATTCAGGAATATGTAATTCAAAAATTTTCTTTGTTTATTCTTTGCAATCTAAACAGTCATTTTCTGTAATGTTGAACTTTTTGAACTCTTCTTCTCTTTTTCTGTTTAGCCTCTGGAATTACTGTAAGGTATTACTTCAGAGGATGAATCAGGATGATATGTATGAGTGTGAATAAAGTGTAGTCTTGTACAATCTCAGGTCGACCACTCCTGAGAAGTGTGGTTAATTGAAACCCAACCACCA
>JAAAKQ030240583.1:0-11113 GCA_010016005.3 Zanna intricata | reverse complement strand
TGTGAGTATAATTTTAGCAATTCACGAGTGGCCATCTAGAAGAACGATTAAATTAATTAACAAATTTAATGGGGCTCAAGAAATTCCGTTATTGAGACATACTCTAATGGCTATAATAATCAAAAAGGAAAGTAAGCAAATCTTTTTATTTTTTCTATTTATAATACAATATATCAAGTATTTAAAAAGTCCAGAAAGAGCAAATATCTCCACTTATTGGAGATATTGTTTTATAATGGTTTAAAACCTCATTGAAACTGATTATAGTAAATAGGAGTAAATTGTATATAAATTGTGTATAGAATTTCTGTTTTCTTTACTGAATGTAACTGAAATTAATTGATTTTTAAATCAATAAGAGGGATCATGTGACACCTCATTTTCAATTTACATTTAATTAAAAAAATTCATTAGCCAATAAATATCTCACTCCATTAGGAATTATAGTCCATAGTATAGATTTGAAATAAATTAAACTTTCTGTTTTAAAGCGAGAATTTCAAAAATGCACTAAAAATAACAATACTTCTTCCTTACTACAATAATCTACTTACTTGTGACAGATTATTGAAATCGGTACCAAATTATGGATAAGTTAACCGTTCTAATTTGGCACCACTTCATAAAAGTGAAATTTAAAGAAGGTTAAAAACTGACAGAAAAAACTGCAGTTAGTCATTATAGCAAAGTGAATATTTGTATATTAATTTTTATTATTATTACCATTTTGTTAAATATAGTTACCATCAAGTACATTTGCAAGAACTTTAGATAAAGACTATTTCCAGAATACATAGAAATAATTCTTCACAGTATATTTTCATAGATTTAGATTTAAATTAATATAGAGAATAACTGATTTCTAATAAATGAATAACATTATCATTATTATTTATTAGTTTTTTATGGAAATATACTAATGATATTTACCTCAAGCTACCTTCTCTCCCTCTTTCTACCTGAAATGTACTATAAAAGGAACTGTCATTTGTACCTATCTTTGTTTCCAAAAAATACATATTTATGCTATATCTACTTAATTAAATAACTTGATTGCTTGCCTGATTTAATTGCCCTTGTTGACTGCTTGCCTTTTTTGTTGCAAAAAAAAATTGTAACTTAACTTTTTTTTAGTTAAAAGTACCATTTTCTTTTTTTTTTTTTTGAAAGATCTGCATAAATAATAATTAATAGATAATTATAAAACAAATGATTTTTTACTGTTTAATTTTGTTATTTGTTCTGATCATTCAGGGATATGATACAATAACAGCAGCACTTTCTTCAGCAATATTTATATTGGGACATAATCCAGTTGTTGAGGTAATAATCTTCTTTTGTCATTTCATAATGTTATATAGTTATAAGACTACATATAGTTATATAACTACTACTTTTATATATATTTTGTAGCACTCAAAGAGACTGCATAATTTTAAAAACTTTATTTGTGAATTACAGTAATTTATTTTCAAATGTTCATGTGGCCAGTACATGTTGGATATAAACTAGGAACAGAAAGAAATGAATATTCTTCATGAAAAATATTCATAATTTTTTCATTATCATAACTTCATTCTTTTTAAATGTATCATTCATATACACTTCATATTCCTGCTTTCAGTCCATGTTTTTGTATAAACAAGGCCCTGTACTTTTTTCATTTTTAAATAACATTCTCAGAAAACTTCACACAATACACTCCGACAAATATGTCAACTAACTCTACCAATCTCCATTTATTCCATTATCTCAGTTTACGTCACATCCATACATTTTCCTTGTTCTTTTCCTTGTTCAACCAGTGGACCTCTCTCCAGATCATTTTCTTTAGCTACATTAACCAAGATCTCAGAAACAACAAAATTTTTTATATGTATTTTATGTAATTGAAATGCAGTAAAGACAATTCTCTTTGTTTGTACTAAGTGTAGATAGGCATTGTTCTTCGAAGTGCTGAGAGGTTTTAATAAAGAATTTGTCATTCCTCATTCTTAAAAAAAAAATTAATTTTTCAATATGGTGTCCATATCCTATTACCATTTTGATAAAATTTTAAATACATTCTGTTTTGTGGAAAACACCATTTTTTGACAGGAAATTCATCCAACTTTTTCAGAATAAGTTTTTCCTTTTTACTGTACATAGGTCCCACTTCACTTTTATAACTTTTTTTGCAAAACAATTTTATTTAATTGTAAAACATTTTAATAAAATTAAGAATTGTAGAAATAGCTGTAAATAAAGAATAACACTGCAGTATATGAATATCATAGCAGCAAGAATCTGGCATTACACTCCCTCAGCTTTTTCTTATATTTAGTTCATCTTGCAATTCACTTTTAAAAAGATACAAGTTATTTTACATTAGGACTTATAATATTGTGACTGTAGACAGCCTGATAGACACAAATCACTTCCCGGTATTACTATCTCTTGTATCTCAGATTCTTTGCATGCATATCAGTCATAAGAAAGACTGGAATTAATAATCTACAATAACTTTCATCCCTTTCATTATTGCTTTCAAAAAAAAAATCCTATTCTATTATTGAGGACAGCAAAATGGCAAATACAAAAAAATGAACAGAAATGATTCACCGCCTCATGGAAAAATCGATCTCATCCAACCATTTTATGTTAAAACCAGGACCACATTCACTAATACACAAGACACAGGAGTGAAGTAAAAAAATTTAAGTTTGATTTTTAAAAGAAACTGTATATACAAAATGTTCTTCAACTTCTTTTACGACACTTGGATGAGTGATCTAAATTCCACAGAGATGATGTGAAGAAATGTGTAAAACTGTGTAGGAAAAAAAGGTTGTAATGAAAATATACTCAGTATAAAAAAATAATTATAGAAAAGGCAAACAATATTACAAATAAAGAATAGATATATCTACAATAACATTTATGACATTTAATTCTTATAAAAAGAATTTGTTGCGCTATAATGATCTCTTGTATGGTCTTGTTATTTTTAAATCTGTATTATGATTTGACCATCCTTATTATAACTTTATTATCATAACTTTTTGGTTTAAATTCTATTTTTGTAGCTTGAAGTCGCACGTTAAAAATGTATAAATTTTAACTATGTGTTGATTGGCTTAATTAATACATGTATACATTTTTTTGTTCAATTAATTATAGGGATTATTTCATTTATTCTCTTTAAAGAAAAGGAAGATTTTAGAAAAACTAACATTTATTCTTTCTTCTTTGTACTCTTAATGTATATGAATTGGCAACCAGAAGATTAATTTGAGTTAATCAGTGTTATTATCATTGGCAGATTTCTTAAAAGCTGCCAAAGAAATTTAATAAAATCAATTAATACTTACTTTTATATATAAATAGCAAATAGAACAGGAAATGCAAATCCAGTATTCAAACTTACAAATACAATTGATGACAACATATAACTAGACTACACAGGCATTTTGCTTCGTGCCACCAAAATGTTTGTCTGAGTGACTTTTGCAAAAAACACTATGAAACAACCTAGAATATAACATTCTCCGCAGTAAAATCTTATGACTGTGGGGAGCGGAGAGGACACGGCACCCATTTTAGCATTGTGTCATCTCTTTAAAATCTCACTTGACACCAGAGTAAACGTGTACGTTATGTACAGGAATGATATATAGACCTATTTATATCATCCAAAAATTTAATTCCGAAAAATTGAATTAGTTTTCTGAAACACAGATTATTTTATTTATTTTTTAATAATAATCATACTTTTTTATTTATTCTGGTGCTGAGGTACCCCTAAAACACTGAAGCCCTTGGACTTTCCACACTTCAACCCCCTATAGAGCTGGCCCTGCAAAGTATATTTTAAATTCACTCAGGTTGTATTGGTCAGAATCATGCAGCAAATTTTCTGTGAAAACTGATTCTGCAACTGAATGCAACACATTCAACTTTTATTTATAGATTTTGAAGTAACTTTGGAATCTAAACATTTGGAAACCACATAATAAAAAATTTGATTAAAGAATTATTTTTTATTAATACTATTAAAAACTATTTAGCTTTTACAGCAGCAATCTGAACTGATATTATTAACCGCAGTCTTTAAAACTCTTCTCATAATACTTTCCATTGTTCTTGTAACCATCTTAAATGACAAGCACTGTTGTTCTCTCCTTAGCAACACCTATTGTTAAAGTTAGCAATTTTTGAGTTGAGACAGGTAGGTTTTCAAAGTGGTTCAAAAACGTGCTGGATTTATGATTTATGCTTATGAATGTACATGTTTAATCATTAATAAATTTTATATATATTTCATAATATCTTCTTCAAGCTCATTTTTTTTCTAAATGCACTGTTTTCAGGTAGTTTCCACACTATAACAGAGGTAGTGGGTAAACACTAATATTTTTTTAAGGTTGATTTTTTTATGTTAAAATCTCAAAATACTGGCATTAAGGATGTTTTTAACATCATAATCACAAAACATAACCATGAAACAGCACAATTGCACAGAATTGAATTTCTGATAATTTTAATGAAAATTTAATAAACCACTAACTTTTTTTAAAATATTGATCTGAAAACAAAACAAATAAATGGTAACAATTTTTTTTTATCTGTTACTAGAAAGGGGTTAATTTTAATTTCTATGCAAGGGCTGGGGAAAGGTTAGTAACATTGTTGTCTGTATTGTTTAGTCATGTATATAGATTTTAGGTATTATTTTTGCAGTTACAAACCTTACTCCATATAGATTTACTTATAAAAATCTTTTTACCAAACAAATAGAAATAAATCAGTTTATAACAAATGAGTCTAGTTCCAGAACTGCATCTGTAATTATGAAAAATGAAGTCATTAAGATGCTAAAGTAAAAACTACAGCTGTTACTGATGATTGCTAAATGGATCTTTCAATTTTTCATCTGTTTTTACTTAAATAAGTATTATCATTCTTTATTAAATGCATTAAGTTCCTACTTAAAGTAGGTTATTTCATTCACAAATAAAGAATATTTTTATAAAATTCTGTTAATAAACAAAATGTTTTTATTTTAGGAACTTCTACATAAAGAATTGGATGATGTATTTGGTTAATCTGACAGAGAAGTGACTATGGAAGATTTGAATCATCTTGTTTATTTGGAAAGAGTTATAAAAGAGATATTAAGGCTGTACCCTAGTGTACACTCTTTTTCAAGAAAGATAAATTCAGATATTGAACTCTGTAAGTACTTATATGTTTTTATCTTTGTTTTTTTTTGCTGTAAATAATTTTTCTGATTTAATGTTCATTATTCAGTTATATTCTGTGTTACTAAACCTCATCATCCTTCCTGCATCTTAAATTTTCTATTCGATGTACTGTGTAGTTTAAGTCTACCTTGCTGTGTTTGTTTTCTATTAACTACTCTCTCATTTTCTGTTTAGCCTCTGGAACTACCATAAGGTATTACTTCAGAGGATGATGTGTATGAATGTGAATGAAGTGTAGTATTGTACAATCCCAGGTCGACCACTCCTGAGAAGTGTGGCTAATTGAAACCCAACCATCAAAGAACACCGGTACCCACGATCTAGTATTCAAACTAATATTAACCTACTCAATTTACAGTAAATAATTAATAAAATTAATTTGTTAAGTAAAAATTTTGATTACATTATATGCAAAGGACTCTTACACAGATTTTCTTTTCTTATGGAAAAACACGCATGTACTCCTTAGTAAACAAAACTTAATCTACAGTTCTCTCATACCTGTTTGATATTTAATATTAATTTTTACATTAGTAACAGTATTATCATTCAATACGAAATGAATTATCTTCTTTTTAGCTGGAAGATAAAGTTTATCAACCATATACAGACTATCACTTTACTTAGCATAATAATTATAAAGTAATTTAATACATTTATAGCATTTTACAACCAAAATAAATGTATATTTTTGCACATGTGCTGCCTTTTTAGTTCAGTTTCATGCGTTTTTTTTTTTCATAGATGTTTAAAGATTTGTTTTGATGGGTAGCATTTTATAAAATTTGAGGAACAGTTCTGTTTGTAAGGCAGAAAA
The DNA here is from genome assembly GCA_010016005.3 of Zanna intricata. Classification (NCBI taxonomy): domain Eukaryota; kingdom Metazoa; phylum Arthropoda; class Insecta; order Hemiptera; family Fulgoridae; genus Zanna; species Zanna intricata. The sequence continues at coordinate 5,053 of JAAAKQ030240583.1, read as the reverse complement.
GTGAACAATGTGTTGGATTCTGCCCAACAACTGACTTGAGAAGAAAATTACCTTTGTCAGCACTGGTATTATGTCAGACCAAGTCAAAGAATAGAAAAAATTATTAGGAAATAATTATATATCTCATTTTTGATTCTGAATCAATACTCATAAAATACTTGGGATTGAACAATACCTGGGTTCCACAATACTTGGAATGCTACAATTTGCTATGTCTCATAGGTTTTCTCATTTCTATCTGACTACAGTTTCAGTGAGTTATGTTGAGGATTTTAAAAGATACTATTTAAATTAATGAACAACTTTACTGGATAATATTCTTGCATCATTTAATACTGAAAACTTACCTGATTTTGTAGATTAAATTATTAAAAATTTGTTGCTTTCAAGTTTTCAACATTTTAAACTAACCAAACATTTTCTCTTAGCAGTTTAATTTATTTTCAGTAAATATGATATCAACAAGTTTTAATTAACAACGAATTGTAATTTTATTTTTCACTTATTTTATTTCAGCAGGTCAAGAAGAATACACTCTTCCATCTTCAACAAATATATTTATTATGCCATATATAATTCATCGGAACCCTAAATATTATCCTGATCCAGAGAAATTTGATCCAGACAGATTCCTGCCAGAAGAAACTTCAAAAAGACTTTTGCATATATTCCATTCAGTGGTGGCCCAAGGAATTGTATAAGTAATTTTTTCAGAGGATGTATTTAATCAAATTTTTTAATTTTTATGAAATATATTGAACATGGTTGAACCTTTTTAAAAAAGATTGTGAATGTATATTAATTATGTAGTGTTAGTGACTATGGTCAATATCAGCAGTAGAATACTAGAGCTCAAAGTGACTGGCAATCAAGATTATCTACTCGATCATTATTATCATCTTCCACAGTTGATATTTGATAAATTAGCCTTAGTGAGAGACTTGATAGATGTATCGTCATTATGTGCTGCCTTCTTTATCAAACAACTTTGACATTTATAGTTATTGCTTTCTTGATATATATAATATGCTTCATCCAAAATCCTCCGACACAAAATGTGGTATCTGCATTGGCAACAAGTACATTGCAAATACTTCTGCTTACTTAAAAAAAAATTTGCCTCAGGAGGGACATGTGTCTTTGCAACCAACCTATGGACAGAAAGATAATCAGAAATCTATGAATCCTAAAATCTGGCCTAACTTAAGCCAATAACTAAAAGAAAAATTAAAGATAAACAAAATGTGTATCTGACAATAAGGGATCCTCCTGTTGGCCACCAGAGAGAATAATAATTGTAACTAATGATAATTGTCGCCACCTAATTTTCAGGACTATTCAGGTCACCTTTCTTTGTCCTGAGAATGCTGCCGACGAATCGGGCCATACTCCCCAGCTGCTGACGATACGGATCATCATCGCAACCATGTGATGGCTCAGTGCTACGAGTTCCGCCACCAGTGTCTCTCGATCTGACGCCCACAGAGCACATTTGAAAAATGTGTGCTCGGCGTCGTTCCGTACACCAGGGCAGTAGAGGCAGTCGGGGGACGGCGTCTTCCGTATGACATGTTGTTAAGCGCGGAAGTAGCCGTGATTAAAAAATAGGTCACGTAGCACTCCACCTCTCTATGCAGCCGCTCCATTCTTGGTGTCACCTAAGGGATAAGTCTTGCGGTCCGTTGTCTTCTAATATCGTGGCTCCAGGTCTCTTGCCATACAAGAAACGTGCGAGTACGTTCCTCCTCGGCGATGGTCTCCCGGTTTTCCCGTCGTCTCTTGTATGCTGCCTGGCGCTCCCTTGCCGAAAGAGCAATGGGTATAACGCTGGCGACCATCCGTACTGCAGATTCGTAAACGTCCGATAAGCGGAAGAAACTTAAAAGGCCGCGGTGTGTTGCACCCGGAAGAGTAACTTCCGGTTTTTTTCGAATCGTAATGATTTGGTTCACTCTTCCTCCCCGTAAAACAAGATGGAATGCATCTTGGACATCAGCAATCGCCGTGTCTAGCCTTCGAGACGCCTACATTCGCCATGAGCCGGCTCACTCTTTTTCGGTGACTCTCCAAACCTGAATTTCCGGTCAATCATCATACCGAGGTTCTTTGCGGACAGCTTGGTCTCGACAAACTCGTCCCCGACCCGCAGGAAGAGGTGGGTGGCCATACGCTTCTTCTTTAGAACCATGATCTCCGTTTTGCTGGAACCTAGAGACAACCCATTGTCGTCCAGCCAGAAACTGACTCAGTACATGGATCTGAGCCTCAGTTGAGCGTGCACCACGTCGCGGTCTGCGAAAAGTTGCGCAACATCGTCAGAGTACCCAACCAAGACCAAGTTTTCAGGCATCTTCAGTCTGATCAAGCGGTCATAGACGGCGTTCCAAAGATTGGGGCCGTGAATCGACCCCTGCACCGCCTTGACTTGATCGCAGTACTACGCCAGCCTACCGTGGTCCCGTATATGAGTGCACGATTCCTCAGGTATGCGTCCATCATTCTGAGGAGGTATCGAGGCACATGGAACGAATGCTCCAGGGCCCTAAAAATACGTGAGTGTTTTACGTGCAACGTAACAAGTAGGAACAGACGGCGCGAAAACTGTTTGTGGTTCTCTGCTCACCGAACTGCCTCAACAATCTTCCACTGCATCTAGGGTCGACCGGCCCTGCCGGAAACCGTACTGGTTAGGTGACAGGACACCTTGTGATTCATCGCCACAACCAGTTTTTTCTTTAACAGCTTCTCCAATACCTTCCCAGCTGTGCAGGCATACAAAATGGGCGGGAGGAGGACGGTGAATCTGTGTCTCGTTTGCAAACCGCAATGGAAGATCGCGCAAGAGTCGCGGTCTTCCATCTGGCGTTGAAATCCCTAGCCTCCAGACAAGCATTATTCATATCTAGAGGCAGATGAGGCCTGTAGCGCCCCACCAGCTTGAGCACCTCGCCTGGTATGCCGTCGAGACCAGAGGCTTTTCTGGCCTTCAGCGACCGTAGGACTCCTTCCAATTCTTCCACCAAAAAAAGCAGGAAGTCGTCCAAGTCGCCGAAGTCCCGCTTGGCACGGACCGAGTGGGCCGGAAACAACGTCCTAATAACGTGTTCCGCTTTAGCCTCGAACTGGTGACCGCCAAACGCCGAGTTACTATTTTTTAACTCAGCCCCCATGGGTTTGCATCCACGTTATCCGTCGCGTCCATGCGATTCCTTGCACATTGCGTCGGTCTTAGCCGAAGACACTCTCGGTGCAACCCCGTAATCTCCACCATTCACTAGTACACGGGTCGCTTCCGGTGCCTCGGACCCCTGTGGGGCATGGAGGCGTCGTATGCAGAAACGATCAGCCGCAAGGTCGAATCAACTACGGTTTCAGCGCCAGTGTCCTCTCCATAGGTAATATTTTCAGAGGATGTAACCCCTGCGCAGATCTCTCCTTTGAATCTCTTCTCGTCCATCTTATTGATGTTGTATCTTTCCACCAGCCGTGGCGGCCCCGGACACTCTTGTGCACCATCTAGGACTCTAAACGAGATGTATTGTATACTAAAACGGTGAATTGGCAGAGCCTTCCATTGTGCAGGTGTTAGTCATTCGTGGTCCTTGCCAAGTGTTGCATCTGTTTATACTGTAGAGTTGTACACCATTTGGCAAGCTCTGTGGTATTATGAGCACAATCATGTGAAATCTTCGTTGATCTGCAGCAACTTAGTGAGTGGTCTTCAGATACTGCAGGATATGTGCTCAATACATTCATTGGTAAAAGTGATACTTGCACTACTCTGAATGCTAAGGATCCTAGGACAATACAGCATTGCTGGAAATGAGGCGGCGAATAAGGCAGCTCGAGCGGCTGCAGATGTGCCTGAGCCTGAGGAAATTCCCATCAGACCTGGCGATGTTAGGTGCCATGTGTCTGCTTGGGTCGGACAAGAATGGTACAGAGTTTTGAAAGGGTTAACAACGAAACTCAATGCTGTGAAGGATTTTCCTTGCAAGTGGACCAATCCCTTTATGATGAAGAGGAGAGAACAAGTGTTATAACGAAGCTGTAAGTAGTACATACAAACCTAATGTCGAATTATCTGTTATCTGAGCAGCAATCAACCGATTTGTGAGGAGTATCAAAAACTTTTGATGGTCGAACACTTACTGGAAGATTGCATCATACATAGAGATCTGCATAGAAAGAGGAATAAAGAAAATTTTGAAAAATGACGAATGTGCTGTTAGAGACCTACTGTCTTTTCTTTATGCAAAGGCTCTATTCTACTGAATCACAGATAGAAGAGGAAACATAGTTTTATGTATTTTGTTTTATGTCTGTTTTGTACAGAATTAGATCTTTCACATCCCATGCAGTTGTGGAGATTTTATCAAGGACTAAGTGTGTTTAAAAATATGTATTGGTAAATTTTAAAGACTGGTCTTATACACTAAAGTGTTTGTATGTGTATCATATTTGTGATTTTATACTTTCTTTTGAGCTGTCTTTTCAAGCTGATAAGGGCACTTTACACCCTTATCAGTAGTGTGTTATCTTTGTGTATACTTTGTTTTTTTAAGAATTGACAGGAGCAAATGACCTTAGTACTCGATGTCTGATAACTACCAAAAAACAAATATTTATTTATTTATTAGTATATTCTCAATTAAATACACTTTTACAAATGTTAATATTGTCTCCTTCTAGCTAAATCTACTTAACTGAAGGAAGTTAGAAAATATAGATTACAAAAATCAATGTACGTATCTGTAATGCAGTAACAAAAATTACAAAATTGGTAACAGTATTACAACAACAATAATAATTATAATGATAATATAAATAATTATAGTACTGTATTATAAAAAAAAGAAAAAAAATTCAAATATCTAAAGATATTTTACTTATCCAATTCAGATCAGTCCCATTATATCTATACAGAAAAATACAAAAAAGAAAAAATAATAAATAAATAAAGAAAATAATAGTAATAGCATTTTTTTTTTGTCTTCAGTCATTTGACTGGTTTAATGCAGCTCTCCAAGATTCCCTATCCAGTGCCAGTCGT
>JAAAKQ030240572.1:0-11113 GCA_010016005.3 Zanna intricata | reverse complement strand
CGATCGTTAACAGCCCCGACGACATGTACGTAGGACACTGTCTTGCAGAAGCAAATTTAAGTTGCTACCGGTAGCAGTAATCGCAAGTACAGCTCGGGGCCAGAGGCCGAGAAGCGATATCTAGATCTCTAGCGTTTCCTCTAGACCATTAAGCCTTGCGGCTTCTTTCTTTTTCTCCTGCAATGGCGGCTAGATAGATCCTTTCTATACCCTGCTCTAGCTGGACTCTCCAAAGATCTCCTCCATTAGCATTCCAACCTCTTCATCGTCCATCCGTACAAGTTGAGCTTCCCTCAACTGCGTCCGCGTTTTTTTTCTGCCAGCCCTAGCTTCGGCCCCCGAGAAAGCATCAGAAGAGATCTTCTCCGAGCTTGAGTCCGTTACCTTCCCTCTCTTCTTTCCTACCTTCTCCGAAGCCGGAGAAGAGCGCACCTGCTTTTTGCTGCTAGTCGCAGCCTCTGACAACTCCTGTTCCAGAGATCTGCTTTTTACTACTCTTCTGCCATTCTCCACTTCCGAGGAAGAGGAGTGGCTTTCCGCACCACCCAACAGTCTTGGTGCCACCGCAGCCCGATACAATCGCCGATTTTTTCATCGACCGACCGTTTTCAACTCGCTGTCATTCTCTTCACCTTCAGCCGAACCTGAACTGGACCTAGAAACTTCACTAGCACCTGCTTTGACCTCGGCCTCAGCAGCCTCCACCAAGCTGCCTTCAATAACTAGCTTCTCCCCCATCTCCGTCAACACATCCGATCCGATTCCTCGTTTCCCTTTTTCTTCAAAGGTGTTATCAGACTTAGATTCATCATCGGACTCAATGGACTCGTTGCTACAGAAGCCCTCTCCTGTTTTGCGAGCTTTCTCAGGACCTCCTCGTCCCGTTTCCGCTCTTCCTCTTCTTCTTCCCTTTCAATATTCTCCATTCTCAACTGAAGCTGTCTCTTCAGCCACTTCTCGGACTGTCTCTTCTTGTCTTGCCTCCTCTGTGCCCTTTCGATTTCCTCCTTACGACTGAAGTAGTCGTAGTAATCACTTCCAGCAGGCACAACTCTACGATAATTGTAGTCCTGATGAGGGACTACCGCCTCTCTATACTTGGTTGGTTTTGCGAGAGACTGGCTTACGCAAATACCAGCCGCCACCACCGAACTAAAGGTGGACGGCTTCTCCTCACCTTTGTTCTTCCACTTTCCACTCTCTACTCTTCGCGATTTCTCAAACATCGCACTGCCGGCCTTCAGCCTTTCTTCTCTGTCTAAGTCCTCATACCGGACACGATATCCACCTCTCATTCGTGGGTACTGAACACCCACAACCGACTCTGCAGCATACTTTGCCGAGAGACCCGCAGCACCAATTGCACTATACCAGTTCCCGTTCATCACCGCATCCTTCGCGAATTCTTTAATCACCACGCGATCTGCTTTCCTTACATCTTTTTTGCAACCCGCAGTCTCACAGGCGAGATCGTGCTTCATAGCGATCTCATCATCTCTATCGACTGGCATACCGTTATCTACCGGATTGCCTGGCCCCAAATAATTGTGGCCAGGAAACAAAAAACTAGGCATATTAACTCTGAACTTACTATTATGATAAAGGACAATCAATGGCAACAAAACGAAATAATAAAACAATAGACAACGACAACAAATACCCTAACCGCAACAAGGCCGCAGCTAACCAGAAAAACATAAAAAAACTTATCCGTAGGTTGCCCTTGGGCTACTAGGAATTAGAAAGCGTGCGCAGAGGATCAGCGAGGATGTCCTAGGGCGTATAAAGCCCCCAGTCCCCCCCGGACGCCATATACCCGCCGGCCTACCATGCACAGGTGAGGAGAGCAGCATGCCACCCAACATCACCCATACATGGGTCACTAAACTGAAGGAAAACCTGACAACCGCATACGAGGGAAGTCAGGCTCAGCTCCATATTAACCTGAAAGCTGTGCCGTACGCTCGCCTAACATCACAGGGCCTCCTACCGGAATAGAACAGATGAGTCCGACGTGCGCAGAGTTCGCCATTTGAATGCGCAAGCCCAGCTCATTACCACAGACATGGCAGCAACTGCTCCTTTCCAGGCTACAGCGCGAACCATGAGAGGGGAGAGAAGAACGCCCGGACCCCGCTGGTCTTAACAACCACCGACTCTCTGGCCGAAGCCTTTACGAGGGCCGTATCCTTACCGACACTCCTTGCATCGGTCGGCTCTCTTCCCGACCCGCTGCCCATACAACATAAATCGCCAGGAGGACACCAATGCATAGTACCCGCCATAGCGCTGGAACTCCTACCAGACAGCCACTCCGGGGACCCACTTCTACGCCAAAGAGCCATCTGTACACACAGACGACTCTCCCGGTTCGCCCGCCAACAGGCTGCCGGACTCAGATCTTCTGCCTGTCACCAGACAGCCGACCAAGATATCGTGTTTTTCAAATCCCTGGATCGACTAACTAGTTCAGAAGGGTAAAAACATGACTATTGCAGCATGCAGTTGTTTCCAACTGCAACTGCAACTTGTTGTTGCAACTTGGCAACATTGTTTCCAATGCTACTTTAATATGTATTTTCCCTAAAAAATATATTTTTATTTACGAGACCATACAGCGCAATCCTGGTTAACGAGATTCCGCGTTCCCCTTTTAAGGCGGTAGCAAGTCGAGTCGTGCCCCTCGAAACGTTTAGTGTTTTTGCACTTGTCGGGCAAGATGTCCTCCCCTCAGCCATCCTCGGAAAACCTCCGTTCATTATCCGGGAATCCCACATGGCTAGGAATCCAGGCAGAAACTCACCTGTATTCTACTCGGCGATTGCATTATGAATTTCGTGACGAAAAGAAGTCTAGAATTCAAATCTTCTAAGCTTAATGTGCACTAAACGAATGGCTATAAATAAGGATGCGACGGTATTTCGAATGAATGAAATTAAAAACCTTATTGATGGCGTAGAGTTCAGCACATAAACATATAGGATATAAACATATTCAAACAAATAGGTTATGTCATTAACTACAAAAGCGAATCCAACGGTATCGTTCTGTTTCGACCCATCTGTGTATATTACTGTGTTTGGGTTTGTCTTGGGGAGAAATTGGTAAAAAGTTTGCCTGAAGCAAGACAAAGAAAAGCATGGTGTACAGCATCCAGCATCTTAAGCACAGTACAACGTGATGAAGAGTAAACGATGCCATCATAATCCAAACGGGACCAAAATAAATAATAATAAAAACGCCAAATACATGATGGATCGGGTCCCAAATTTGTGTTGCAAAGGACTCGTAGCTATCTAGAATTTATAAACATCTCACTTTTAACTTTTTTATATGCTTGACCTACGTAACATGAACATGAAAAAGCAAACTTGAAAACTTAAAAGTCAGGACAGCCGGAGAGCAATTGGCTCTCCGTTGAGATGATTTGTAGAATAAAAGGTTGTGTTGTAGATGAAAAAAGACACAAGTTTTCGTTTCTAAGATGAGAACGTGAAGCCGATGTCCATGGACTAAGTTTCAAGGCCAGATATAATATATAATAATAGTCTCTCATTTGTGGCTATTGAACAGGTAGTGATATTTTAGAAAAATCATCAACAAATAGAGAACATGAAACGATGGCTGCACACATTTAATAATGCTGAATATGGTTAAAGAAGAAAACAACGTGGCACTTAATTCAAGCACACTATTCTCCAAAGTGATGCTACTCGACACAGAATTTTCTAAATTAACACGGAAAGATCGGTCATTTAAGAAACCCCTAATAAAGGTATGCATATTGCCCACAACTTTCCATTTTTTAAGAACATCATGTCGTCAGGCCATTTCGTACGCCCTCCTGATGTCAAAAAAATAGAGAGTTGCTGGTGGAGCAGAAAAGCAATTTGGATATCTGTTTCCAGTGATACCAGATGGTCAATGGAAGATAGTCCTTTAAAAGGCCTGTTATTAATTTTATTAGACCATCAGATCATTAATTGCTAACTGGTATAACTTTTCAATTTATAAATAATATCTGATTTCATTCTTCTTATGTATTAAGAATCATACACCAGTTATACTGAAAAAGATTGTTTAACAAAGATATAATAGAAAAAAAGATGTTTATTACTACAAATTGATGCATAATTTATAATTATTTTAAATTAAATCTATGTTTTAACGGCTGTAATTATAGAAATAGTGTTAAAAATGTACAGTTAAAATTGCTTTCAGGACTTCTGCTGGTAATCATTATGATATAGAATGTAATAATAAGGACATTAAAAAAATGTATTAATTGCTATTAATTGCTTGGCTTCTGCACAAAAGGTTACAAAAAATTAATTTATCAATTTAACCCAATTTAATATACTTAATTTTAAAGCATTAACTAAAAACTTTCAAATCTATTTTTTGCTTCTTTCATTAGTTAAATATGGATTTGGTAATTAGTTTTCTGAGAAATATCATTTCCATTTTTTCTATATTTTTATGTAACCATGTTTAGTTAAAATTTTTAGTAAATAATTAATACCAACTTATCAACAATTTTATAAATTTTAGTTCAAGCGCTTTCGAAATAAAATTCCATCATCAGGAACTTTAAAATATGTATTATAATCTTATTAAAACTAAAACTTCTTGTCATGTGTAAAAATGTTACGTAAAGTACTAAACAGCAGTCGTCATGTGTTATAATTATATCGACTTACATCCTGTTATGTGAATGTCTCCACCGTTATAGTAAAGTGGAAATGGTGAACACTCTCTATAGTTATTATTTAGTATTTGCTTAATCATATCAACTTATCATCATTATAAAAATTTATTTATTCGTTTATTAAGTATCACTGTTAAAATACATATGGTACTTTTCTAAATTATTGGTAATGTGTATATTATTTGAAAATTTTATTCCGAAAGCGCTTGAACAAAACTTTATAAAATTGTTGGTAAGTGGGTTTTAATTATTATATAACCATACCAACGGGCCATCCCTGATAAAATTATTTTTAGTAAACTTTTTATTAATCATGTTTAGCAAATAATGTGTAACCCATGGTTTTTTAAAACCTTTACTAAGTAATTTTTCTAGCACTCCTAGTTTTCGCATTTACTTCATGTACTAATTCAATTAATTATTGCAATGTTTCATTTACTGTAGTTACAAAATATATCTAACTTTTTAAAGATAAATAAAATTATTGATTGTATTTACCCCTTCTATCCCTATTCTTAAAACTTTCATTTTAGATCCCTATTATTATTTATTTAAGTTTAATTTTATAAACATTAAATTAAAACTTAACTGAAATTTATAAATAAGATTAAAACTTTGATAATTACAATTTATTTTTTTAATTTCCTTTGAGGAAAATAATTTACTGAAAACAACAAACCTTTAAATAATTATAAAATCCCCTTAAATAAATAAAAAAACCAACCGTCAATACATACTCTCTATGTACAAAGAAAGATGACTTTTAAAGGTCAAAAAAATTATACCTCTATTACCATTTTGTCTAATAGATAACTAAACTAATATGATCCTTCTATGTTTCCTTAATAGACTAATTTTTAATTTTTTTTTCCCCGGGTCGTTTAAGGATCTGGTAATCAAAATTTAAATGACCGTACCTATTAAGTGATTAAAAGAGGCTTCTCAGATATTTTCAGTTTTTTGACTAACTTTATCTTCACGTAATATTCGTATAACTCACCGCATTTATCGGCATATATCTGCTGAGAAGTAGTAGTTTTTATATTCGCTGTTATCATTTTCCCTATTAAACAAAAAAGTAAGCTACTCGTTATAATTACTGTACAATATCCTAACACTGAGACTACTCACTTTAATACAGGTTTGTTTTAGTATTAAAATTAGACATAATTGTGAAAATTAGGCTTAAAATTAATTTTATTATTACACATTTTTACAAGGCGTTACAAAATTACTGTGTTGTCACAGTGGGTTAACGACAAAATTATTGTATCGGTGTTCTCGCCTTACTTATTAACATTCACCTACACAACCCTTTTTTCTATTTTAAATGGACTGACATGACGTGTTTATATGTTTCTAAAAATATTAGAGATATTACAATGACAATTTTTTTTCATGTTTTGTTACAAATAGAAGTATGAATTGATGTTGTTTTTGTAAAATGCATAACTGTTTTAAACAGCCTGAGAGAAAGATTTCCTGCTTCGTCTACCTGTCGCTTAGTGGAATAAAAAAATTGAAGCTATCAGTCAAGTTTTATTTTCTCATCCAAAAGCACTAATATATAAAAACCCATTACTCACCCTCACGTGGTCTACTTCTTGTCTAGTCTGTACCAGTCTTTTATAAATAATGTAGTGTGTCCTTGCCGTGTCGCGTCTTCCAACCGTCCCGATCTTCAATCGCCCATTCAGTATCATCGTAATTAATTACGATTCAACAATATTAAAGGTGACCTCCGACTGGTTATATGACAGAAACATCTACTATCTTTTATCGACACCATCTAAATTGATAACTTCTTAAAAATTCTCACGCAACAAAATACTATCCGAAGAAACTACTTAAGAATTTCCTTTTTGTTCAAGTTTATATTTATACGATCAAAAACTGACGTATAATGTCTCATGGTTCAAAACGAATGCTTAAAAACAATTAGCTGATAAACAAAATAATACGTTTTTGACAAAAATAATTAATAAAATATCACTTAAACATACTACATAGCACTAACTTTAAAATTCCCCCAACAAAGAATTTTCTCTCGCAGTGCATGCATGCATAATTGGCTATTTGGGTTAGAACAGTAATAAATTTAGAATTTTAGCGGTCAAATATTTTTTTAAAAAAATATATATATATAATAATTTTTAAGATAAATTTTGTGACTTTAATCATGGTAAGAACTTTAGAAGTAAATAATTATTAGTTAATTCTGAGTTCCTGAAAAACAAATGAATCTTAGTTCATTTTTTATTTCGTTGAAATCCACAACATTTTAGTAAAACTATTGAATAGCTGATATATGGGAATTTTGGAAAGCACAATTTTCAATAGAAACTTTTTATCTTACTTCAAAAATAGTTATTTTTGTCAAAACCTCAAATATTCTGGTTCTTTCTACATTTAGAGTCCCTTTAACGATTTAGAGTTTGTTATATTAAGGTAATCTTGTATCTGTTCCTAGTCGTCATCGACTCTTCACTTTCTGTCACTTTCACTTTCTTCTCTTTCTATCTGTAAAAGGACGTATGGATTCACTGTGAGGAATATCATGGTAAATAAATAACGCATTTGTTACTGCTTCAATCAACATTGATATTAATATTACTTCTTACTAAATTAATAGTCTACAGCAAATAAAGGAATAACCGAAAGAAATCTACACCTCCCATCAAATATCGAATATCTCAGATTCATCAATCACAAGCGTAATACATTTTGAAACACAAATAATTATTAAGAGAGCAAACTTAGAATTCTGGTCAGGGCAGAAACTAAATTTGAAGAGCACCGAATAACGCGGCAATCGATCCGTTTGTAAAATCTGATGAGAAAATTCGGTAACACTGGCAACTAATAACGTTCAGTGACTGCTGATAACATTAAAACGTCTACTTAATCAGCTACAGAGCGAGTTCCAAATCCGGAGACTGCTTTGCTCTGCCGGGATTGTATTTACCTTTAACTAAACTATTGAAATCTGTATACTCTCAGTCGGTATTTTCCTAGACAAGATTTACACGCCACAAAAAACGGGTGACCTCAGGTTTTCTCCAGTGGGTCATCTCCAATTGGCCGTTGCTCTGCTCTCCGTGGAACACTTAACAGCTTAATGAGCTTCTCCGGTATAGTTACAGTATGCTACAAAGAATTCCATGCAACCTTTACTCATTTTAAGACTTGGATGACAAATTAGGACTCCGGCTCTACTCCCACTAGTTAGATTAGTTTCAAACTGCAGAAGATTTAGTCCTATTCACTCACCAGCATTCCCGCTGCACCATAACTATTTGTTGCATTACTTTAAAACATAAATAATAAAAAATCTAGTGCTTGTACAAAAAAAGTTTTATATCTTACCAAAACAATATTTTGCAATGTTTAAATAACAAAGTAGTGGATTTGCATTTACACCTACATAAAGCAAAATAAATAACGAGTGCATTTCTAAAATCTCTGACTATGGAGAATAAGTTACTTTTTACAGTTAATAAAAGCTCATTTATCATTAAAAGGCACAGATTTTAAATTTTACAAACTGTTTCTTAAAATCTGATATGAATCAAAGGATCTATACCAATCCTCGGCGTTCGAGGCAGTAGAATAAGATATACTTCGAAATATAGACTCTAACGCCAAAACATAATAATTCAGTAACTTCCTTTTTTTAGGAAAAAATTGATCTTTTAACTCACATTACTATAACAGAGAGCTTAATTTTGACTATTCGGTTAGTTGTTTTCCTAGAACACTTCCTTAAAATTTAGTAGCCCATACGTACTTTGAAACCGATTTAAAGTAGACAAAACTTTTGCTTTATCTGCCGCAGTGCAGCAGCTGACAACTCAACTCCCTACCCCCGTAGGGTAACTTCAACTCACGTTTAGTTGTTCAGTCGTACAGATGCTTTTCAGTTGGACTCGAACGGAATTGAACTTTGTTGGAAATAATAATAATTCTATTAATATTCTGAATCGGATATATACTGGCATTTAAATAATACACAGATTTAAAATTCATTAAAAATAAATTTACGATTGTAGTTTTTATAATTTTATTGCGGTTTTTGCTTGAATTGAGGAATGCAAGCATAAGTATAATACTAATACAAGTTTTAAAACAAGTACTATATTAACAATCACCCGTAAATTAAATTTTCTAATTCTACTTTAAACTAAAATTTTGCACCTAATTTTTTTGTAAATAGTAAAAATAAAAGTTTTTATTAATTGTTAAAAGTAGTAATAAATTAGATTTATTATTAATCAATTTGTACGTACCGACTGGAACTCCTATCAGAGCTGGAATAAGGACAAGCTAAGTATATCTGTTCGATTGAAAATTAGTGCTGATATAAATAATGCGACGCATTACTGACCGCAATCCTGCAAGAGGCAGCTTGGCGGTTGATACCAGAGGATAGACATGAAGGACAGGGAGCCAGACCTACCCGAGGAAGGTTATAGATCTTATTTCTGCCGAGAGGACTCTTAGAAGGTGGTGGCAATATTACAGAACGCGTGAGAATAGAATATCTTTGAATAGAGCTACTCGTATATTAAAACGGTTGCTGGGTCTATTAAAAACGAGACATTCTGAAACTTCCTTGAGAATCTCTCCCCTTTGCGAAGGGATGAATCTCACAATGGAAGGCCACGAAGGAATTCAATAGACCACAATCGTTACCACATTTGAAAACTTGGATGAGTCGTAGGCTAGAAGCGACATGAGAAAGTTGATATATTCGCAAAGTCTTAATAATTAATAACTCTTGAGAAAATTTTTCATCTTTTTGATATATGAGGTGAGGAAGAAATAATCGAATTCCTGAGTACCCCAATTCCTATGAGTCTTATTGTGAAATTTTTTCGTCAGAAGTGGTTCTGCGAGTAATCAAGAGAGAGAATTCAAAGAAAGCTCCCGGGTCCAACTTATAACTAACAAATGCATTTTATATTCCATTGGAGGACGTCCAGTACATAACAAACTTTCCTTAATGGAGTGCTTCGAACTACGAGCTTGCTGACAGAATGGAAGGTGTCGAATAAGCCGACCCATTATATATAGCTTTATACAGGCTGATAAGCCTATTACAATTCTATAGAAGGAAAGACTACTCCTTGTGAAACTATAGCCGACTTTGGAGGAAGGAGTGTTATCTGAACATTTTTCGGCTTCCGAACACGATTGTCAACGTTATAACTGCCTTGAAGAGAAAAACAATACTCGGCTGTTTTTTAATCTCCAGCATCCTTCGATAAGGTCTTCCTGGCTTACTTTATAAATTAAAAAGGAGCCTTCCTCAACTGTATTACTTGATCCTATACAGCTACCTGGACGGACGTTTTTCCCATTACAATCTATAAATCTGCATGAAATAATTTTGTAGGTGAGGTACAATCAAAACTTGTCTGTATTCTTTCACACCTAGTCGGCTCAGGGCTCAGTTGTCGGGCCGGTTCTATACTCGGTCTTTATAGTCGACCTCCCGATTCATCACACAGTTGCCGAACATCACAGTTGCATCGTTTGCAGATGATACTTCAATATGCGGATGCTGACCCTATTTTAGCCGCTGCTAAACCACAAACTCTATTGGATCTAATTAACGAGTGATTAGCTAGATTGAAGATGAAGCTTAATCCGGCTAAGCCTACGCATGTAACGTTTGCGATGAGGAAGGGGTATCTGTCAGCTAGTTCAACTTAATGGCGTTTTCATCCAGCATGTTAACAGCGTGCAATACCTGGTACATATCTGGATCGCCGTCTGACGTGGAGGAGTCATATCAGGGAGAAAAGAACGCAGTTTAACATTACGTTCTGGGAGGTGTACTGGTTGCTAGGCAGGGAGTTGCAACTATCATTGTCTAATAAGCAATCGTTATATTCAGGGATTCTGAAATAGATTTGGATCTATGGAATTCAACTGTAGGGTACGACAAGCACAGTCACATTGAAGTGGTACAGCGATTCCGGAATAAACTATTATTAAATCCTTTGTTTGATTAATTATTCTTTGTGTGATTGAAATTAAAATTATTTTTTGGTGTTTTCTTTGCTTTCCGTTCCGAAATTTTTCAATGTTCTTTAGACTCATCTTTTTATTGCTTATTAATGTTTATTATATATTTATGTATGTTGTATAAAATATGTACACATAACCAATATTACTTTCTTAGATAATTTTATTTACTTATGTATATATGCATACATTTTTATGCACATATATGCACACTTATATTTGAATATGTATATGTGCAATATACATACATACGCATATGTACGCATACATATGCGTTACACGTTTTTTTTTTTTTTGTTTAAATTTACATAACTATCCATCAGACCTAAGTCTGTCGACGGATATACTAAGCTTAATGAAATACATATTTGTATT
>JAAAKQ030240550.1:0-11113 GCA_010016005.3 Zanna intricata | reverse complement strand
CACCAAAGAACACCGGTATCCACGATCTAGTATTCAAATCTGTATAAAAATTTTTATCTTTACTAGGACTTGAACCTAGTGAACCTTATTGTTTAGCCTAATAACAAATAACCTAACCTAACTGTAAAACAACAGAAAAGAATTAGGTTGTAATAAATGAATTACAAACTCACAGACTGTACACCAAAATTTCGAATTAATACAGGAACAACCACAACACAGCTTCATTAAAAAAAAAATACAATATAAATACAATATATATATAATACAATATAAAACAAAATAATTAATCTCAAATAATCTCTTCTCAAAATAATTACAAACACAACATTTATCAACTACAAAATGGCGGTAATTTAATGGCAATTTTATCGAGAAAATGAAATGTCTTATTTTGTTAAATGAATTAGTGTTGTGTGTTTCATTATTAATGCGAATTGCCGTAAAATCGATAAAAAAATGTTTCAATTACTGTACAAAATAAAAATAACAGTTAAAATTGCTTAATAGTCATAAATTCGATAATTGTAAGATTTTCGGACGTAATCTTTATTTGAATAAATTCGTTTCAATAACTAACTGCTGATTCAAGTCTCATAATTGTTTATTTATTCTCATTTATTATTATTACTATGATGATCTGATAAATCATCATCTGATGATAATGATGAATCATCATTATGATTCATGATGATGATTACTATTGATGCTTTCAATATCATGATAAGTGGTGCACAATGTGAGCCAAATACAATCCTAAACTATTGAATTCAACCGAAAAAAAAAAAAAACAAAAAAAAATAGTAACATACGAGTTCTATTTCAAAACAAATTAAACAAAATGTTTATGAATGAATGTTAATTTAAATTTGAAATGTTCTAAAAATTATTAATTATCAATATACCTGACGTTTTAAAAATACATGTTAAAATAATCATTTTCGAATTAATTTTTTAAATTACGTTGAAAGTTTAAACAAATAATTGAAATCATGCAGAAACCTTTCAAAAATATTTTAAAATAAAAATATTTTTTTTTTTTATTTTATAATTTTCAGAAATGCTGAAACAAGGAAATTTATTAGCCCACGACTGATACGACGAAATCTGATTCGGAACTATTTACACTGCCCTAATTAAAAGGCTTTGAACGGATACGTATCCAACTCCATTTATTTTTCCTGCGTATAAACTCAAAATATTCAACGAAACGTAAATTTCTTTCCCAAAAGATAATTCCAATGAAAAGATAACATTTCAAAACAATTTCCTAATAAAACTTTTATATTGGAATTTTTTTACCGAGAGCTTCCCATATAAATTAAGAATTACTACACTCGGAAGAAATCCCATTATTTTATTTGAATAGTGTTTTGGAGATTAGCCATTGAACAGCCACCGAACAGAAAGAAGGAGTATCCATATCGATCCGTAGACAGGCTGTTTATCAAATCACACTAAAGGTGAACAAATTGTACAGGTCCGGTATCCTCAGTATTGACCTACAAAGATCTTATCTGCGGCCTTACAACCAAAATAGCTACTAAGAACAGATTCCTCTTTCCTGAAGAAAAATCCTCAGCCATCTCCAGAATTATACGGAATGAAGGAGTACTAGTATCTAACTATATTGAACTATTAATAATAATAACTAAATAGTATAAAACATAAATAAGAGCTTAATCGATTATTAGGTTCACAAAAATTTTTCAATAACGCAAAATTAATCGTCCACCATAACTTTTCGCAATCATTCTTATCAGTGTCATTACGAAATCATAATAAATTACAATAATCGTATATGAGTCTATAAATATAAAAAATCTCTTATTTTCCAATTTCAAAACAATAGTATATTAAACTTATTTACTTCTTTGAAATAAAAGTAACAAATTTAAAACGAAGAAGAATAACAAAGAATTTAATTCTTGGAAAGCCAGATGACATGATGCATACCGGGAGATGTTAAATTGTTAAACATGACTTCTACTCGACTCCGTGGTAATGAACAGTTAAACCCATACGTTAAAAATGCTAATATCAAAGTTGTTAAACTTTCCTAGTATTGGTTATTTAACTTATTTAATAGAAAAATAATGATACTTGTAAATAAAAAAAAAAATTTATTTAAAAATCGATCCCCCAAATCACCTCCCAACAAAAAAAAAAAAAAAAAAATTTGTACGTTTATTATGTTAAATGAAGAAATTAATGAAAAACATTCCACTGAAAAATTGTACAACCTATAAAAAATGACCTAAGATATCTTTCTTAGGGGCGCGGGTGAATTTTAATGAAATCTTAATGTAATATTATTATTAAAATTTTAAATAAATTAAAACGATTTTTTTCAGTTTTCTAAAAATCAATATTTCTAGACTTTGATTACCCTTACCGACTTACCCGACTTTACGACTCGGATGACTTTGTGCCTCCAACATCATACTCTGAAAGTGACGAATCACAATTTGACTTTCAGAAAAGCTAAATAGGCTACTGTAGATTAGGATTAACTAAAACTTATTGTTATGTACGTTTCCTATTGAAACGAAGAAGTAGGCTACACACTTTTTATTACGTTAGTTCAGATACTAGGCTTAACGTTAAACAAAAATAACAGAGTGAAGTGTTAGAAAAATTTTTACACAACTAAAATATAAATTGTTAAATAAATTGTAATCTGTCACCGTCCTGTCTTGCCTAATAACATTACTTCGTTTTTAGGCTTATGTTTGAGTTTACGGACTGCATTACATTTTATCCTTGAAAGTAAGTTGTGGTCCAACATATTTTTGATTTTTTTTTTTAATCAATAAATATTACTCTTAACGTACTATTGTAATGTTTGAGAAAATATTAAGAAAGAGTCAAGTCAGTGTCATGTCTGAACAATGCCACTCACTCTTAGCGTAGTTAGTAGTGCATACAGCAATGACAATAAAGGGTTAAGAAAGCAAGGTTAAGTCTTGCAAGTAGTGATGTTTCAATCTAAACTACATATTGTTTTATTTTGCTTCTACGAAGAATCAGAAAAGGAGCCACTACAAAAAGGAGTTTTTTTTTTTCAAATTGATGAGACCTATGACAAAGTGGATAACTCGACAGGCCAAGTCCATTCTACTAGGTCTATACAAATGGTAGAGAAAGAGGCTTTGCAAAACATAACCGAAAGACAATCCATTTTAAAATAAAAGAGAAGATTCATAATCATCTATTACATGTATAATTTTCAATACCTTTGCAAAAATCTGAGTTATTTTTCCTCAAAATGGTAATGGATCAAGCCTATAAACTTTGGACACTGGGACCTAAATGGGTTTTGGGTTATTATTTTTTTAATTTAATTTTGCAGCTTTCCAATATGAATTACTGTATTTTCTAAGTCTGAATTTTTTTGGTTTTATCAGCGACGCTGTTATCACACCTGAGAAGATTGTTCGGAAGCGTATACCTAAACCACCTAAGTGAAAATGCAGCATTAGGAAGAAAGCTCATCAACAAGGCAAGGAATATATATTAGTAGCAGAGGAAAGAAGAGAGGAGAAAAGAAGTTAAAAAGAGTTAGAAGTTAAAAATCTCAAAAACTGAAAGGGCAGACATTTAAGTTTCATTTTACACTTTACAAAATGAAACTCATAAGAGATATTTTATTATAAATACAACATCTGTTTAACTACTCGACCAAAAACAAAAACGACCAATAATTTACAGGATGATTGTGTTAAACGTGGATATTTCAAATGAAAATTTCATTTGAAATATCAACGAACAACAATTTTCTAGAAGGAAGGACACTTTTAAACATTTCTTTGTTGTAAATGGAGAAAAGATACAAATCTGTAAACAATTTTATTAGGAGACCCTTGATATATCTCAAAAAATGATCCATACAGCACACGGTACCAAACATCAAAAACCAAACACACCAACACAAGATCAGAGGACATGGAATCAGAAGGAAACCCACAGGGGAACCAGACTTTGCAAGAGCTCATAACAAGTCCTTTCCGTCTGTAGAGTCACGTTATTGCAGGGCAAACACAAACAGATTACAATTGGGTGCTCATTTAAGTGTAAACAAAATGTTTGAACTGTACTTTGAAAAATGTACAGAAGCAAACATCATTCCAGTAAAAAATTCCATGTATTACAGGATTTTTGCAAAAGTTTAATCTTGGATTCCAAATCCCCAAAAGTGACCACTGCGATATTTGTGAAACTGTGGCACGACAAACTGAGACTATAACATCTGATCTTAAGGAAAATTATGACAGACATAAGTTGCTCAAAAACCAAATGAGAGCCGAATGAAAAAAAGAAAACGAAAACACAGACCCGCCAGTTGTTTTGTTTCGTCTTGAAAATGTTATCTTGACACCACATGCTGATATAAGTATCCTTTTCTACACGTGTAAATTAAATGTGTACAATTTAGTAGCTTACTACAGAGTAAAAAAAAAGTTTATAATGTCCTATAGACAGAAGTAACGGCTGGACGAGATGGAAATATTGCCAGCGCATTCAGAAAAATATTAATTTTTGTTGATGAAAACAAGATAGCGGAGTTAATGACTTCGTCAGACTCGTGTGTTCCACAAAATAGAAATTTTTTCATTTCTAATACTGTGATGGATTTCTTAAGAGATTACCCTAACATAAAATTAGTTACAATAAAATACTCCCTTCCTAGACATTCTTGTGTCCATGAAGTCGACAGCACACACAGTGTAATCGAAAAAGCTATGGCAAAAACAGACCTTTATTCCATCATCGGATTGATCAGGATCTTGAAAACAATAAATAAGGAAAACCTATACAGAATTATCCAAATGTAACCACATAATATCATAGTAATTGCTGTACAGGGCTGTACCAGCCCTGTAATTTGTACCTGAAGAGAACTTGCACACACGTCTCATCTGCAAACTTCACTCAAACATTTATTTTTATTACAAAGCAAGCCATGATGAATACGAGCCATCTAATTGTGAACACATTAAGTTTCTTGAAACCCGTGACAGAAAATCCTCCAAGAAGAAAACCTCTCAAGAAAATGTCAAGACAGTTTTTGATATGAGACTCAAGACATCAAGACCAGCCGCAGAAGTTTCAGAACTAAAGAAAACAGACATAATGGCTGCTTTCCCGATCATACTCATTATGAACAGAGACTACTACAAAGTTTACTTAAACTGTAATATAAGTATTTATAGTTCAAATAAAAATTTGTTTGTGCTAAATAATGTTTTCATCGTTTCTTTTTTATCCAGTCCAACAATTTTAATAAAAGTAAAGTTTGAACTACGTTCTAAGTTCAGTTAGAAGTTTGTCGTACTGAAATAAGTCACTTTCGGTTTGCCAAGGTTCTAACTGATTTTACAACTAATTTTTTTAAGATGGAAAGAGGTGGATTTTTGCAAAATGATTTTATCAAGGTATAAAAGTTAGTTTTACAAACAAATAAATGTTAAAACCATAAAAATTGAATAAAAAATAAACATGTCAAAAAAACTAAATCTCTGAATGCAATTTCTCAAAACAGGACCTATATCAGTTAGAACTTTGTCAAAACAATGCAGCAAAAATAAGCTGCTATATATTCAGCTCACTAACGAAGGGAATTGAAAACTATTTGTATTCTTCACTAAATGTTAAGTACAGCAAGATAAGCTTGTAATTCCTAGAATCGTTATACCATTTACCAGAGTAACACGAGGCTCATGTTACGAGATCTTAAATCATGATGATTATAGCACCTAATGATCAAACGAAAATTAACTGTAAATATTCATTATAATTTGGCAAAACGAATGGGTACTTTTTTGAAATTTGCCTCACCAAATTTTTCACTTTTTTTTTTTGCTTCAATTCATTTAAATATTATACAATAACATTACCACGCAAAATTATGATCGAAAACGTGATTTTTTTGAAAAAAAAAAAACCGTAACATTTTTGGAATTTGCCCCCCAAAATTTTTCACTTTTTTTGTTTCAATTCATTATACAATGTTTAAGTATTATACAATAACATTTCCACGCAAAATTATGATGGAGAAACGTGATTTTTTGGGAAAAATAATAAACATAAAATTTTCAATTAAAGTTTTTTATTTGTTTTTCCAGCTCAATTTTAGTGTAGAATTACATTTTGAGTATATTTATACATATTCGTGAAGAAAAACTTTGGGAGGCAAATTCCAAAAAAGTACCAACGAATGATTACAAAAAATCGGTTTTGATAAACGGTAAGGAAAACGTAACAGATTTACGGATAATTGTTTATAGAAAATAATCGCTGGCAAAAAAAAAATAATTACCGTTCTGTAAAGAATCGCTTAGTTATTATTTTTTAATGAAACGGCCTTCATTAAAAGAAAAAATTAATAGAGTACTGTTTTTTGTTTACGGCTGCAAAATGTTTTAACGTGAAAGATAGTAACAGGAAAATGAGGTATTATTTTACTGCCGTGGTATACTATTTCAAATTGTCTTAAAAAAGGTTTAAAGAGGTAACTGAATCATCTAAGACGTATGTACAAGAAAAAACTATGAAACATAATTATTTTTAAAACTTTTGACAACTTTCCTTCCAAAAAATTAAGAAAACCCCGAAAAAAATGTTTATTATTATTATTTTTTTGTAAATTATTAGTTCAAACAAGTCTAAAGTTTGAGCGTGATAAGGAGAGAATATGTTACAGCGTACGAAAAATTCTAAGCTTGACAGGAATTCGAACTGAGAATCATTTGGATGAAAAACTGAGATGCTAATATTCCTCCATGGAGGTCGACAAATATTCTTTAAGCCTGTTATTCGTAACCTAAACAGTTTACTAATTCTACAGCACAAGAAAGACGAAATTAGAATAATTTCAATTATTTAGTATACAAAAGTGTAAAAAAATCTTGAAGACCAGTGTGTCGACAAAGCAACTTACGATGTTGCGTCACACTAGTATATTTTTTCAACGCAGACACTTGTAACCTCGTCGATTTGCCCGCATCACATGATTTGAACCGATCTTTGACAGAAAAGATTTATTAGATTTAATCCACATCATGTAGATGGAGATTAATTATAGACAAAACACAGGTTTCTTGCTGCTTTTCGAGTCACGCCGAACAATTACGCTGGAGAAGAAACGCCTCTGTTAGCTTCATATGTATAAACAGTAATCCATATTTCGTAATTGTTTGGAGTTTGGGGTATTTTTGGGCACTTTTGGTTCAGTCAATTGCAATCAAAAGGAGAGCTGCACAAATACATATTAAAAAAATTCAAAATTTCAACATTCTACAGCTAATCGTTTTTTAGTTATGCGAGATGCGTACGTACATATGTACAAACATCACGCCGAAACTAGTTAAAATGGATTCAGGAATGGTCAAAGTGGATATTTTCGTTGAAATCTGAAAAGCGACATTTTTCGGGATTACAATAATTCCTTGTACGAAGTATTATAATAATAATAAATTTATTAATAATAATTATTAAATTTATTTATCGAAAATTTCATTGAAACTTAACTGAAGAAGTCTCCTAAGGGGTACTACAGAAAATGCAGGAACAAAGTTGTTAACAGTATAACATATGTATTATTCAATATTTAAATATATACTACAAAAAAAATAAATAAATAAAATCAAATATGGCAAGTAAGCTTACAAAACAAATTAAACAGCTATTGATACTTAAAGAAATGTTATAACAAAAAGCAATAAGAAAAAAACTGTAATACAATAAATAAGTTGCTTACATCATTAAAGGTGTTTTCTCATTCATACTTGCGACCGATCTGTTTACACAAATTAACAAGAAATAACTGAATTTAATTAATACTGAAATCACACGCTATAAAGTAGTTAATAAAACACTGTCACTAATATTTCTTCAGTCATGCTTAACGTTGTTTCTTTTAATTACTAATAATATATTTGATAATATTATGTATTGAACAACACTGAAATGTTAAAAATTTTCTGAGTGTTTAAAGATAAGAGCACATGATAAAACGTCTAAAATCTAAAAGGCTCGAATAATAATAACTTAATACAACGTAATGTAACAGATAAATTGTTCGTTTTCAGAAACATTTAAATGTTTAATTCATCTTATTTATTTATCGTCTCATTTGATTGCGTATATGTGTTTAAATGTTTCATGAGACATTTCTATATCCGATATTACAATATTGTTTTAAACAAAAAAATCCTTGAAGAGATAAAACATTTATAACTATGCTATTCACATTAAAATTAATATTTTCAAAGTTCAACTATTAAAATAAACCGCTGAATGTAGAAAATTAAACAAAAAAAGAAAAAAAAATCTAAGCGAAGGTCCTACGCAAAATACTAATTTATTACTTAACTTTTAACAAGCTTATTTTAACAAGCTTCGTTTTAATGATGAAATGAATGGCCTATGGTAAACGTTAAAAAAATTTCAGACCGTTGTCCGGACCAAATTCGAGACCAGCTGATGTAGCAATATACTTTTTATAAAACTGACAAATTTACACCATCTGGTATTTTTTTAATAAATTTATGTTCTGTAAAATAATAACGGAATTGTGCGTGTGCGTAAAGTGATCAATAAGAAAGCTAAGGCTACAAATGAACTTCAAATTTTTTACCCGATATTATTCGTTAATTACTAAATAATATTTAAAATAAAAAAGTAATATATAAGTAATGTTTCAACTACCCTTTTATTTAATGGTGTAGTAAATAATCGATCATCATTAAGAAATATAATATTTCATTTTAAAACAGAAAACAAATACGTACTTCTTGTCTTATATGCGTCACAGCGGGCTCATTTTTTTTCTGGAATCTTTAATAATAATTATATGGATACCTGTATCTAAGGTCTATAAGTACAAACAGGAAACCCACGCAGGCCATATAGGTACAGGGGCTCAGAAAATAATCCAAATTAGAAAGTGAGCTTTCGCTAATATTGCTGTTCGCGTTTCTTTTTTGTAAAATTAGAATGAGGAATTACGGTTTCCATATTCTGAAAATCCTAACAATCAAACCGAATTGAATACATCACTTCGTATAACAGATCGACCGAAGTTAAGCAATAATTAAACAGATCGCCTTGTAAAATAGACCGTAGTCGATACCCGTGTGGGTATTTTACTATGCACGTGGCAAGTCGGGACAAGATCTTTAACAAAATGTATGCGATTACTGCAAGGTGGCGCATTGGTTTATCAAAGGCTGGATACCGGTGTTCTTTAGTGGTTGGGTTTCAATTAACCACACTTCTCAGGAGTGGTCGATCTGAAATTGTACAAGACTACACTTCATTCGCATTCATACACATCAACCTCATTCATCCTCTTAATACCTTACGGTAGTTACGGAGGCTAAACAGAAAAAAGACAGAGATGCAGCCAGTTGCCGCGCCGTACACTGTCGCACATTTAAAGCTACTTTTCTGACATCGAAAAAACAACGAGACACCTTTTTGTAGAAAATCTGATTTAAAATATTGCAGGCGGTCTCCAAATTCAATTTGATCAATGGTTTATTCGTATTAAAGTTGAATATCGGCAAGAAACATAATCCGGTTGTTAACCGTAAGCTATTATCTTGAAATGGTGAACTATTTCGTAACAGCAAGAATCCAATGTTCTTTTCAGGTATAAAAACTACGTTCGTGCAAATTTTATTTCAATCGTTCGAATAAATTTTGCGCGGTAAAAGTAAAAAAAAGAATGCACAAAAAAGACTATCTACCGAATGAGAGATGCTACGTATACCATATTTGGAATACGAAAAATTCGAGAACATCAATTTTCTTATTTAATTTTAAAAACCTGGAATCGCTTGGTAACTGTTTAGAAACAATTATTTTTAAAATATGTAGTTTCGGAAGAATTAGT
Source organism: Zanna intricata (assembly GCA_010016005.3). Taxonomy (NCBI): domain Eukaryota; kingdom Metazoa; phylum Arthropoda; class Insecta; order Hemiptera; family Fulgoridae; genus Zanna; species Zanna intricata. Next base: position 1,215 of record JAAAKQ030240550.1, on the reverse strand, counting down.
ACAAAATATAAAATAAAAGGTGATAATAATAATAATAATAGTTAATATTCCTACTTCGAGTCTTTTTTAACGACCTTTAGCATAGCTACTTGCTTTTATATTCTTGCTTAATAATTAACAAACGTTTTTCTATTAGCGATTAAGAATATTATAATTAAAATACTTTGAACATCAATTTCTTCAAATATTATCAATATACTTTTCAAACAATCTAATACTAATTTTGACAAGATTTTGACAAGAAAAAGAAAAATATTTTGGATTCGTGTATGTAGAAATTAATTTTTAATTTAAAAAATAGTTAATTAAAGTTAACCATGAAAAACTGCATTGGAACAACATAGAAATTTCTAAATGTTCTTGCTAGATATAGTTTTATAGACATAGGCTTTAAAAACACTGATTCATTGTCATTGTTGAAAGTATTTTTTGTAAAAAAGAAATTATTAAATCGGTATAAGGCACTTAAGATCCATATTATTGTACTAACAAGGGGAGATATTGTAACTAACAAGCAAAGGTTTCGAGATACCGATTTGAAACATATTCCGTGTGTCAACAGTGCACACACCGTTTACGTGCCTTCATCATAAAATACTAACACTCAATATTAAATTATACTCAAGAAAAATGCCCCTAAAACTTCCCTTAGCATTTTATATTAATTTTTAAATTAATTTTGTTTCACATCGTTTAAGGAGATGCGGTGTAAGTGAGAACGTGTCGGATTCGTAACCATGCACACATCAGTTCGAATCCGACTTCATATACATATGTACATATGTATAAACTTTTTTAACTTTTTTTAAATCTAAATATATTTATTTTTGTATTATTATTATTTTGTATTGAAAAAATTGTTGAATTATAATTAAAAGTACATAAATTTTATTTCACTAATAACTTCTGATTTTCTTTTCATATTTTTTTCTTTTGTATTGTTGTTATCGCATTATTAATAAATAAATATGTTTTAATTAAAAAAAAAAATAGTTAAAAAAAATGTATATGAAGTCGGATCCGAACCGATGTGCCATCCCCTTGTAAGATCCAAATAATTGATTAATTAAAACCTTATTTGGGTATAACTCGGGAACTTTTTTTTTTTTTTGTTTAACCTCCGGAATCACCATTAAGCTATATCTTCAGAGGATGAGATGAATAAATTGTAGCGTGTGTGAAAAATGCCATGCCTGACCGGGATTCGAACCCGGG
>JAAAKQ030240539.1:0-11113 GCA_010016005.3 Zanna intricata | reverse complement strand
GACTTGGGTTTTGATTTTATTCTTATGACAATGACTCTATCGCTAAGCTGTTTGAAATACTCTACTCTCATCCCTATTTTTCATACAAAACATATTTTATTATAATTACACGTTAATGATTAATGATGTTTTCATATTGCCCGTAAATATCACCAAATTATATTTTACATTGTTATTGAAATTATTGTCTTTACTACTAAAAATGTTATTCTGTTGTGATTATTTTAATAGTTTTGTAGTAAATGAAATATTTTAAAGTATGCAGCTACACACAGTCCGAACTCTGGTATCTTGAGTCTTTAGCTCTTTATTGTGTGAACACGCTACACATCTTGAAGCATATGTTTTCAGATATTTCATCTAAATTATCATTATCACTATCGCTGTCAGATTGTAACTGGTCTAAAATATCAAAATATTCATTTTTTGAAGTAGATACCATCTCAAATATAACAAAACAACATACATAAAACTATTATAAAAAAATGCGAAAACCACTGGTCCTGTTTACAAATACACAGTTAAGTTTATAAATCAATTTATAAAATGTTAATTCAATCACAAAACAGTGGCTACAGTCTGAAATAAACTTGTAAAAATATTTGTAAAATCACTCATGAACAAGATGTTAAACACACCATACAAGCTTTATCAGCTGTTTTACGTATGATAAATGCCTTAGTATACGACAAAAACTCTTTACTATCGATGTATATACTATTGCAGAATAATGAATAACTACATTCAGAAATAATCGCCGAATTATTATGACACAGAGTGAATTAAAATCAGACATTTAAACTCAATGACAGAATATTCTGACAAAGGCCCTTTTCGTTTATGTTGGCTACAGAATATTCTGTCATAGTTCGGTAAGGGGTTAAAAGATTTATGTTGTAAGAAGTGAAATGAAATTTTAATATTTATTATAAATCTCTCACAATTTAATTTATTTTTAAAGGATGTATTTTGATGGTGTATGAATAAAATTAGAAGCGACCATGTTGATTTTTTTTCTTTCTTTTTTGGCAAAAAACACTTCGGTGAAATTATTGCCTGATATTATCAACCATATTGATGGTAGAAAGATCAAATATATTTGATTTGGTGATGACTTGGCTGCATTATAGAGAATAAAAGAACAGTAAATGAAATGGTAAAGGAATTTGATGAGTATTAGTAGATGAAAATTAAGTATATTTCTTTAAGTTTTTTCTATAGCAGTGATTTGTGCTTATCTCATTTTGTCCATTACAAACAGTGGTGAACCAGTCAGATTAGTTATTAATGCAATGCACTGAAATTTTATTTATTTCCACAGGATCTTGAAATATGTATCTTTTTAACCACTAATTTTATTAATTTTCATTATCTTTTATTTTAACAAATAAATTATACACGAATAATGAAATTGCATGGGTTTTTAGTATATTTCCTAACCAATAACTGTTGCATTATCTTTTATAGTTAATTTTTTATGGTTAGTAGATGTAATTGGTATGTTCTAGTTAAAATTTTCACACAATCCAATCCTAAGTTAACCTTAAAAAATTGAATCAAACCTAACCTGACTACTAGCATTTTATATGCAAAACTGCGATCTTTCCAAGAATCATTATTTTATTATAACAAACTAATAGACTATCATGACGTCAGGGGACTCCCAGCATTGTATACAGCTGTCAGTTATTCATTAAATGAAATAGTAATTAGTTGTTTTTTTATGAAAATGATATAAATTAAATTTAAGTCATATATTAACAATAGCAGATATAGCATTGATCTTTAATCTCTATTTAATGTAAATTAACATTTTTTACAAGTGTGCAATAGTGTATTTAATAATATAAATACAATATTATACAATACTTTCCTCATTTATTATATAGACAGCTTGGATTGTAAACACATTTGTTCAAAAACAATAATTATGAAACTACTAAAATACAAAAAATATTAGTTATCTGCAACTTGAATTAGTTCACAACTTTAGAAAAGGCATTTAAAAATAATTTAATAACTTATTATTATAAAAATGTAGATGAAAAAATAAAGATATTTACGAAGGTTATTCAGAAGGTAAAGAATGTTTTGATCTGACAAGCTGCACAGTTCCCCTACCACCTCCGCTGCTGAGTCATTTACCTTCTACTCACCTTGGGCTAGCCTGGTGCTAACATTGAACCAATACAGTCGTGTTTTGATTATCTGTAAGTCTTTAAAATGTGTAACAAAATTAATGATCCTGCCGTGTGTGAGGTTCATAGTGTAATACACTTTTTGAATGCGAAAGGAGTGCAATCTATCAAAATTTACAGATAAATAACAGAGGTTTATGATAATGTGATGAACGAAGCTTCAGTTCGAAAATGGTGCATTATGTTCAATAGTGGATGGATGAATGTTCACGATGAAGAGTCCTTGGGCCAACCTTTAGCTATGATTGATAAACTTAAATCAAGGATTGAGGAAAAAATTCAACAGGACAGATGTTTCATGATAGATGGACTAGATTTGTTCTTTCCGGAAATTTCACAAGCTGTTCTTTATGAAATTGTTAGTGTGATTTTTGTTACAAAAAAGTGTGTGCAAGCTGGGTGCCTCGAGTTTTGACGGAAGAACACAAAAAGAAATGAATGGGAGCTGCACTAACTTTTCTCAGTTGGTACGACAAAGATAGCAGTGAGATATTGAACCACATTATTTCTGGTGGTGAGACCTGAATTTCGCGTATCACTCCAGAAACAAAACACCAGTCAGTAGAACAGCAACATTCCTGTTCTCCATCAAAACCGAAAAAAGCAAAACAAATTCGGAGCCCCAGAAAAGTTATGGCTACAGTGTTCTGGCATGGAAAGGGTGTTGTATTCATTGATTACATGTCTAGAGGGGAAACCATAAATACAGCAGCCTACTGTCAGATGCTTTACCGACTGCACCGCCATTAAAAACAAACGGCGTGGATTGTTGTCTAGCGGTGTTGTACTTCTTGCATGATAATGCATGACCACATTCTGCTGCATTGACGATGATTTGCTGCAACAGTTTCAATGGGAGCTTTTTGATCATCCACCTTATAGCCTGGACTTGGTTCCGAGTGATATCCATCTGTTCCCCAAACTGAAGGACTTTTTGGACTTTTGGTTAGCTATGGAAGTGACAACAAACTGAAAGAAGGTGTTAGTGAATAGTTAAACTTGGCGGCAACTGAGTATGCAGAAGGCATAGCAAAATTGGTGTAACGGTACGACAAGTGTTTAAATTTGAATGGCGATTTCGTAGAAAAATAGTTTTACGTATTAGATATGTTATACAAAAGTTTTATTTGGCTATAATAAAAAAATTTCAAAATAAAAAAAAATATTTTCCTTTACTTTCCGAATGACTCTCGTATTTATTCTTAAACAGGATAAGACATTGCGTTTTTTGACATTTTAATCGCACATAACAGATGCTGTAAAATTTAACTTATTATTGGAATGAAAAAATCAAAAAGATCAAATCAAACGTTGAGACATAGCTTTTAAAACTAAAAATATTCTCATATATAATTGTAATGATTTAGATCAAGCTATATATGAAGCATTTGAAAAGTTTTTAGTTGAAGAATTGGGATTTCAGTTATAAAGGTAGCAGCTGGTCTTTAATAAGTGTCGACAGTTTATTGTTGCGCATAAATTAATTTCAACCGTTGTGCATTTCTTCATATATAAACTTACCCGATAAAATAAAATAAATAAAGGCTGTGATTAATGTTTACAATAAAGATGTATACTGCTTTAAATTTTATTGAAACATTTAACCAGTCGTGACCCACAAACTTAGATAAAAATTATACTGTTGTTTTAAAAGATACGTATGACTTTAGCTTGTTAACTTTTCCAGTCAAAATAAAAGACATTAAAAAATTTGAAATGGTCATCAATGTTTCTATAAATGTATATACAATGATGATGAAGAAGAAGTTAGATCTTTAAAATTATGCAAAAATAATTCAATTTATTGTATTTAAAGAATAATTAAATTCCACACTACTGCTCACGATTAGTTCTCTGGATTTATCACGATTAGTTAGGTCTCAATCGACAAAATGTACATCCAGACTGAATGTTGATTGAATGATGAAACAGATGTTAATGTATAAACTATTTATAGAATTTCAAAAATCATATTATAAAAATATTGAATCGCCTTACACATTTTCAGATTACAAAAACAATTATACCTTATACATGTTTGATTGTTTGCGACAATATGAATCTATAAAAACAGGTATTGTTGATTCAAGAATTAAAGTTGAAACTGAAGAAAATTTCAAGCCCAACAAAGCAGCATATTGCTTATTAATGTATGAGAACAAGGCCATGTATTTATCATTAACTGGCAAAGTTATAAAACAAGAATAGGTGATTAGGTTTTATTTTTTTGCACATATGCTGTTTTTGCTTCTGTTTGATAAGAGAGTAATGGATCAAAGGTCACGTTTGAATTAAAAGTAATTGATAAAAAAAACAACCAATTATTATTTCATTTAATGTTTGTTGGCTTTATACGATGCGAGGAGTTCCCTGACATCATCTATAGGCTGTAGTATGTTATAATAAAATACATTAAAATTAACAAACTATGATTTGTAATCCATAATCTGTTTGATCAATAAATTTACTGTATTTTTGTTGCTTTATATGAAATATTTTGGGGGTGAAGATCTTCAATACCAAATTTAGATACATAGATACATTAACAGCTGACATGATCAACAACTGTACTGGACATTAAACCTGAAAAATTCCTTGCAAAAGAGTGCAAGGAAAGCAATTCCAAGAATCGTTTTCTTTTCTGTTTAGCTTCTGGAACTACCATAAGGTTTTACTTCAGAGGATGAATGAGGTTGAGTATGAATGTGAATGAAGTGTAATCTGTACAGTATCAGGTCGACCACTTCTGAGAAGTGTGGTCAATTGAAACCCAACCATAAAAGAACACCGGTATCCATGATCTAGTATTCAAATCTATATAAATGTATTTACTACCTTTACTAGTATTTGAATCTTAGAACTCTTGACTTCAAAATTAGGTGATTTGCAATGCCATGTTAACCACTAAACCAGCCCTGTGGGTTAATTCCAAGAACCAGGATCATTGTAAAAGATGGGGAATCCCCAATTTATTTAGATAACATTAAAGAATCACAAGCGAGAAAATGATGCTTGGAAAGATCACAGTTTTTTCCTATAAAATGCTAGTAATCAGGTTAGGTTTGATTCAATTTTGTTAGGTTAACTTAGGTTTGGTTTGCTGCAAAAATTTGCCCTAGAACATACCAACCATAGCTACAATGATTACATGGTTAAATTTCGGCTTTTATCTGAGCATAATTTATTTATTACTCTTTTACTTTTTTTTTGTATTGGTTTTGGTTTATTATGAATAATTTGCAAATTATATTTCAGTTATAGTGCAAGGTTAAATTTTGCATTATTTTTTTGTTTTTTGTAGTGTACTGAACCACTTTTTTCTGTCTAAATGGTACACTATTTACTGTTATCTCTGCATTACTATAAATGTAAGATAAATTGTTTTTGTTACTAAAGAATAGCTATATTTCTTTTCATTGATTTTTTTAAGTTAATATTTAAATTTAATTGTTATAAATTTTAATGATAAGTTTTTTTTGGCTTAATAAGTATATAAAAACATTTTTTTCCTATAGTGAAATTGATTTGATTTTACAGCTCTGTAATAGAGCCGGTCTCTATAACATGAGTGGTAGCTTCTCAGCCTTTCATCTGGAGGTCCCGGGTTTGAATCCCAGTCAGACATGGCGTTTCCACATGCTACACATCATTCATTTCATCCTTTGAGGGTGTACTTAACGGTGGTTCTAGAGGTTAATAAAAATATAAAATATATCTGTGATAAAAAACAGTGATTCAGAATACTTCTTTCTGAATTGAATAATCATCTTATATACTAAAGAAAACAGTTATATATTAATATTTGTGAAATTCAAAATAAATTAACTTTTTATATCAAATTATATAACAATTAATTATCATTGTACTCTGAAGTTTTTTTTAAATTTATTTTCTAATAAATTAATTTTAGAAAAATTTTAAAAAGGTATATTTTTCTTTATTGTAAACAGTATTTTGCAGAAATTCTTAGCTTTAAAAAGGTTAATGTTGTAGATAAAAGAGGTTTATTAGCAGATTAGACAAAATATGCTATTATCAAGGATTACAGTTTCAAATGTAGCTTTTAAGAAATTTCATTGTGTTAAATAAAGAGCTAATCTTCAGTGAGCCGAATAATGATATGGGGTATAAATTGCATAACGTTTCCGTGCAAAGTTCTGGTTTAGTTTAGTCTAGATTTTAAAAACTAGGAAGTATTTGAGTTTGGGTCTGGTGATAGTAATTAAAAAAAAAAAAAAATACGTTGCATTGACAAAGTAAGTATGCAAAATTTTGGTTGTAATAAAGAATAACCAAAAACAATTATTGTACTGGATACTTAGTAAGAAAAAATTGCCTGATGATATAAATTAAAATAAGGAGATGATAGAAATGTAAGAAAGCAGGATATGATGATTGCCATCAAAGTTGAAGGAGTTGTATAAAAATGATTGTTAATATTGACCACATTTTAAAGGTTTAAAAGTATAACTTTAAATTTAATTGTAAAACACATTGTACAAGTATCAGATATATTTACTTAAAAAAGAAAAGTCACAGTTAATGTAGAAACTAATGAACAGTAACTTTTTTTTTTTTTTAATGACATAATCTTCAATCTTCTTTCTTATGTTTATAGGTAAAAGATTCAGATGGAAATATCATTGAATCTCAAGTAAGTCCTCATTGTCAGTTGATCGATGTTACTAAACAGTGTTATCTTCTCTCATTTGTTGCAATTGTTCAACCTTTAGGATTAACTACATATTTTGTAGATCAAACATTTTCAGACAATCACAGGTAAAATAAAACATATATTTAAAGTATTTATACACTAATAATAATAATATAATTGAAAATATTACTAAAACTTCCAATAAAGAAACATTTAAACCAGCATACACTAAACAAATAAAATATTTAAAAAAAACAACAATAGTAATTCTAAAAAACAAGCTGTGTGAAATTTATAAAATTAAATTGTAATGATTGTGATCGTATTTGTATTATTAAAAACAAATACAACCTTTAAAATGAGATTTTGTCAATTTTATAGATATTATAAAAATAATAAATTAAATTTATCTAATATGGCAGACCATCTTATATACAATAAACATTCTACTTGTGATATTGACACTAACTTAAAAATATTGAAAATTAATAAAGATGACAAAAAATTAAATATATTAGAAAAATATTACATACATAAATATAAATACAATTTCAATTTGATAAACCAACAGTCAATATTTTAGGAAGACATTCTTTTGAAAACAGCAACATGTAGCAGCGCTTATATAATAAATTTATATGTAGTTTTCATTGTAATATTACAATACTGTAATGAACATTATTATTCCATATGCTATGCATGGTTTATTTAGTAACATAGTTTATTATTGTTAATTTGTTATATCTTTGTTTATACGCCATTTATAAAAAAATGAATTCAATCACGAATGAGGATGATGCGGATCCAATGAAAGTAGTAGTATCATGATAAAATGTAGTTAAGTATGTCTTATCTTAATATTTCGTAATATTGGTTTATTTTAATATAATTTAAATTACAGAGGAGTAATACAAATCTTAAAAAAATAAATTGCACTGAGATATATATATATATATATATATACACATAATAATAATATACACACATACAGTGGGCTGCCACTTAGAAAACCGAAGAAAATCACCTATATTTCCATATATTATGTAAACTCACTCACGCAAACTGGTAAACTAAAAATAATAACCAACCTGATGGACCAACACAGAATTCTCATCATGGTACTACAGAAATACTGAGCAGGATGCCTAGAATCTCTTAAGATATAACTTCTACAGAAGTATACCTGAGAAAAGTATGATGATAAGTGTCCCACAGTTTGGTACAGGCTGTTTGATCAGCCTCAAAGTAATAAACTCCACAGAAGAATTTAAGTCACAATCTCCAAAAATCTCAACACTACCCTAAATTAGCTAATAAAATCTACACCATAATAAATACTCATACCTGCCCCACGCCAATAATAAAAATAAATCTCCAAAAGACTGTAAAGAAAAAGAAAAGTTTTTTAACCTACTCAACTAGATCATAAATTAAATCCCCAAAAATTACCTTAAACAACTAATCACAGGTTTTCAGTGCTCAACTAGGCAGAGAAAGAAGATACCATGACATCATCAGAAAATGACCTGCCAGACAGACTAATCGACACACAGAGACTCATCAACCTCTGCAGAAATCACAACCTAATCTAGAAATCGACATTTTTCAAGAGGAAACCTCAAAAACTACAAACCTGGAAACACACCAACTACACTAAAGGAGAATGTTAACTAGATCATGTTTCCATGGACAAACACCACCACAAGAGATCTATTATGTAAAAGTCCTTCAAGGTGTAGACACAGGCTCAGCTTTCTGTGAAGTCAAAACTAAAATTAAATTCACTCCTAAAAGGAAGCAACAAAACCAAGCCCCTAAAACTAAAATAAAAATAGACTCTACCCAACTGATCAAGAATGGAAATTACCAAAAAGCAGCCAAAAAAGTAACAGTCATGGATAAATTGAAGACCTAGTTAACAATCTTAAACAAATTACAGAAGAATTGTTCCAATAAAAACCTGTAAAAAGCATTAATTCTGGAACTGTGAATGCAACAAGACAGTGGAGAACAAGACATCAAGCATGGCTATAACACTCTCCCAAAAATCAGAAACATCCTTCTAAAATCTAGTAAAACAAAGAAAAGAGATCATCCGAACCCTAAGGAAAATAAAAACACACTGAAATGAATAGAACAAGTCAACAAAACGCAGTCCAGAGACTACCACATAAGCTTTAGAAAACAACCCCAAAAATATAAACCCCCAACCCTAATAATGAAAGATAAAACCATAATTCAGTCCATAACAGTAATATTAATACAGAAATCCTAGGTAAATATTTCAACAAGCTCCTAAATTATGAAAAACCAGCAGATCTCTTAAAGTATACTGAAGTGTGTTAGGTTGGTCTGGCAGCCATTTATAGGTTGTATTGCAGCCATGTGATCAAGGATTGATAGCCACATTCAAGGATTACTATCTAAAAAAAAATCATTTTCTCAGGTGGTTTCTGCGACTAACAGTTCAAGCAATGTGATCTGTGATATCTGCAAATGTTCTGGATAAAATATAACATCCTTCATGCTGTATGCAATGTTGGCGAAACTTGGAAAGAAACCGAGATGCTTTTTGGAGTAGGACACAAGCTGTATCAAGATTAAACTGCATCTGATGGTAACAGATAAGGAATTACAGGTACTGTTAAAAATGAAGTTCTGCAACTTACCAGCTGTGTAGGGTTTGAAGTTGATGCTGAAGATGTAAACGAACTTGTGGAAGGAGATAAACAGCTTTTAGAAAACGAAGACTTGTTAGCACTAGCTGACTCGCCGAATGAGCAGCTAGATGACAATTTGAGTAGCAATGATATTTAAATCAGGGCCACCAAAAATGGACACTGATGAACCTTCCTCATTCTCCATTTCTCAGCCACAATTAACAGTACAGGGATTACAGGATGTGTTAGGATATATAAAAAAATGTTGTGATTATGCAACTGAAAATGATCCTTTTGAAGTACAAAAGGTGTAAATGGACTGTTGGGTGATAGAAAATGCTACAAGATGGTGCTAAATTAGTTGCAACTATCAGCATAGCAGAGTAAACTAGACAGGTATTTTAAAAAACCAAAGCTGGACTAAATCACAATTTTTTTTTAATATTCCTTATTGTATTTAGGCCTATATACATTTATTTTAAGCTAACTATTTTTTTAATAATATTGCATTGTACTATATTATGATTTTTTTTCTGTACTTTATTATTTTTATATGTTTTACTTTTTTCTACAATACTGTACTATATGTAATCATATTGACTGTACTAGATTCAATTTATATTCTATTAATTAAAGGATGTTTAGCCAAACTTCAAAAAATCCTTTTTTTCTACCTGTGAAAAGAATTACAAATTTAGCATACTAAATGTGTACACGTACAGATAATACTGCACAGTAATACAGTACTGTAATGTATTCCTTTTTTGAAAAATCATTTTTTATATTAAGTGGCAATTTTCAGGAATGAATTAACCCCATAAATCAAGGGATCCCTGTAGATCTTCCAGTTACGTTATTTTTTATTTAAGATTAGTTTCAAATTTTTCAATTTTAATTTTGTAGCTTTGTAACTTATTTTGAAATTATTTTTTATTTTTTTTATTTTTTATTTTAGGTCAAATAAAGTACAAATAAAAGTATTTAATGCTGGCTCACACAATCTTCAAGAAGATATGTTTGACAACTGGGTTAAAGAATTTGATAAAGATAAGGAATTTTCCATTCAGAACTCAAAAGTGTCTGTGGCATTTAATACTGCTGGTTTATTGAAAGCTGTAACATTGAAAGATACTGGTGTAACTGTTCCAATACATCTTAGTTTTGCTAGGTACAATTATTTTATATTCTTATTTGATTCTTTTGACTGTGAATAATAAAAATATAGTGTTATAACCTTTATTTAAAAACTATTTCAATGATACCTTTATGATTAGTGTAAGTACTGAACTTGTAGTACAGTGATGTTCTACTCCATTCTGAGTAATTCTGTGCCTTCTCTATATAATTATCTTAAAGAATTCCTGTGTTCTCGCTTATCTAATTCTATGTCTTCTTCTTCTTTTTCTTCTTCTTCCTCACTTACAGGAAAGAAATTTTGTTTAAAAGTGTAAATTTTTTCAATAATAAGTCATAGATGACGCTTGTTGACTAGAAATAAAGTAACACCTAACAAAGTTGTAGTAATACATTTTTAATATTAGTTAATAAAGGATTAGTTAATATTAAATCCCCATAAAATTACAATACAATTGTAAATACAC
>JAAAKQ030240538.1:0-28313 GCA_010016005.3 Zanna intricata | reverse complement strand
TATGTATGAATGTGAATGAAGTGTAGTCTTGTACAATCTCAGGTCGACCACTCCTGAGAAGTGTGGTTAATTGAAAAGGTTTTTGGGTCTGGGGAATGTGAAATGCGAAGATGTCAAAATTTTCTGGAAGTTGAATCATGGTACCCATTACAATAGGTAGCTTTCTTATAAAATCTACCTAAAACCAGTTTCTAAATTATGTTTTTCTTTAAAGGCTGTGTACATTTCTTTTAAGTTACATAAAATAAGCCTTTTTTGAATATTAATTTTCTTCCAGTCAGCTTGTTTTACAGATACAATCCTTCTTGCCTGGCATCATTCAGCTGTGCTATCATTCTGGTAAAAATCTTAGGACACATTTAATAACATTTCCATCAATTGCATGACTGGGTTTCTTTTTTCCAATTTGTGGCAAAATTCCACTTGTTTTAACTAACTGTTTGGAACGGCTGACTAAATAATGATGAACACTAAACTCATTTTGAATTTTTTGAGTGCTCCAGCTTCTTGGTAATAAACTTAAAATATTAATTTTTTCCTGGGTTAATGTAACTTTTTTTATTTTATCCTTTATTTTAATGATTAATTTTTCATATTCCCTACCTAAATCAGCATAATTTTGTGGCACTAAACTGGTTTCTTCTGTAAAAATCTTTAAATTAAAGGAATTGTTTAATTTACTGCTAACTAATTTGGCTATTTTTGTAAACTTTGTAATATTTTGTTTAAGCATTTTGTACACAGTGCTCTGCCTGGAATTAATTTTAAATTTAGATTGCATGTTTTAAGTATCAAAGATATTTTTCAAAGAGATTTCTTAACGGTTTCATGCAACAGCTAAATGGGTCAGAGCAACTTTTCCCATTAGTATGAAAATATTTATCAAAATATTTGGTTTTATGAAAAGTACAGATATTTTTGATTTCAATATATCCACTTCTTAAAAGTATCAATGTTATTTACTGTTCAGTAAACTAAAATATCGTGCAATATTGAAGCTCTATGAATACTGTTTCAATGTGAATGCCGATTGAATACTTCATAATCCATTTTTATAAAATTCAAGGGTTCTTGCAATAACAATACAGTTAATATAAATTATAAAATTACCAATTTTATCTCAATTTGTCTTATCCCAGATTCTCTACAGCTAAAAAATGTCTCTAATAAATCTTTTTTATAAGTACTACCAATACCTAAGAGTTAAAAGGTAAAAAACAGGCCTGTTACCTTAAGCCCTTTTTCATTATTGATTTTGGGCCCAAAATTTGAAAAAAAGAAAATTTGTAAACATAACTTCAGTAAACATTTCTGGATTTGGTTATGTAACAGAATGAATTTTGAGTACACTAAGATGGCAAGTTCCATCTTACTCTTTCCAAAAAGCCCTTTTTGACCTCTGTATGATGTAAAGTTAGAATGCTACAGCTCATAGAAAAAGTTATGAAAATTGCTGTTTTTATCTGTTGGTAAATTAGAAAATAGTCTATTACTTAAGAAAAAAATTTTTATTTTAAATGTAACAAATATTTTTTGCCCACTGTAAGATGGGTAGTTATCATATACCAAATACCATCAAAATCAAAAATAGTAATGCAATAAAAAAAGTATTTCAAAATTTGTTGAATTAAAATGGAATACCCCAGAAGGTGAACTTAAAACTCTAAATTTCAAAATAAAATTTTATAAAATTAAACTGATAAAAATAACAATAAGTAAGCCATTACAATTAAGTTACTTTGAATAATTTACAGTATTAATTTACATAAAATCTTGAAAATAGATTATTGGGGTAAATAAAATAAACTTATTTATGATGAAAAAATGGAATATCAGTGGTCATTTAATTTATTTGATAGAATTGTCTTCTTTGAATATTATAAGATAAATATAAAAACAGCTTACCTTCTTCTTCCTCTTCATCGTCACTTTCCATTTTTTTAATCCGTTTTAATTTCTTTTTTTCATTCTGATCCAGTTCCTCCTCATCCTGTAAAAAACAAAAAAAAACAATTAGAATAATCCCTTGATAAAAAATAATAAACAGAAATCATACCTGAACTTCAGCAATAACTTTTTACTTAACTAGATGTACCATTATTATATTACTAGCATGAATAACATGACCAACATGAATATTGTACTATATTATAATAACAAGTTTTTTTTTATGAAAATAAGTATAAATGGTAAATATATGACTGTTCAACAATTAAGCAATACTAATGAGAAATTATTCTGATATTTATTAGAATCTATTTTATCAATATTTGTGCGAATAATATTTCAATACAGAAATAAAGCTACATCTTGAAAACCTAAGCTGTATATACTGGGAGAAACTAGTAAAGTAGTATAAATAAATTTTCATAGTTCATAAAAAATTTGAACTGCCAGCTTGCTGTAGTCGATTCAACAACATCAGTTACAGTATTTCATATTTAATAATTAATTAACATTGTAAAAACAATTTTTATTTATGTTATCTAACACTATTTTCAGTATTTAAATTATTTTTTGAATAAATAGACCTAATAAACAAAAAAGAATGGATAACAAAAATTACTTTTAAGTGCTAGCTAAACTCAATCTGACGATTAATGTTTTGTACACAAGGCTGTACAGTTAAAATTTAAGCAAAGAAAAATCAAATAGCTATCAGGTTAAAACTGAAAAATATTTATAATTATGGCTTGGCTTGTACTCAGTAGTAGTTGTTGACTTTCTGAACAAGTCGGTATTAATAAAAATACATTTTAAAAATCTATTAAGATCCTACACTAATACTAAACATAGAAATCTGTATAGTGATTTTTTCCTTACTTATAAATAAAAACCAGATGGCCAAACAAATAAAATATGCACTTCAAAACTTTCTTTTATGTCCTAAAAGATGTTTTTATTTTGAAATAAAATTCAAGTTATAATTTTGTAAGCAGTTAAATTTTTGATACAAATTTAAATTCAATATCTATTATTTTTACTTCTAACATTCTAGTTATTACATTTCGTTTATATCTACAAGATCTTAAATAAAAAAAATAATAAATGTATTAAAGGTTTACATACCTCACTCTCTTCAGCCTCTGAATCTAAGAAATCTGCCATTTTCAATGCAAAAGTTTATGAACAGGTATTATTGCTTGACAGCACTTAGCTTTTCTGAACAATCCTTTTTTTGTCCTTTGTTGCTATGTTAAACACACATAAGAGAAATTAACAAACTTGATAAAAAAGAGAATATTGACCTACCTAACTTTAGCAACAGTCAAAGATTTATCAAAGTCTCAGAACATTTTAAAAATCTAATACAATAAAAACAATGCAAACATTTCATTTACTTGTTTTTGAAAAGCATTATGTATAAAGCTAATGAATAAATTTTCTTTGAAAAAAAAACAACTGCTAGTATAACAAATAAAATATAAGCTTACTAATATTTAAAACTGGTTTCCGATAATTCTAATTACACCTTAGAAGTAGGTCAATATTTCTCTAGCCAACGGAACACAACAGATAATACAAAAAGTAAGTCTAATGACACAATTTAAAACAGAAAATTTGAAATTATTTGAATACCAACATAAAGAAAAAGTGAAAATTTTTAGAATCAAATTAAAATGATTATATATACCTTTGCCTAACATTTTGAAACAAATATTTTAGAAAAATTACACAGTTGAGCATAAAACAAACCTGTAAACGTAAGCTACAAAATATTACGCTTATTCTTTCAACTGCACAAAAAAATTCAATCCAATCAATTTTTCGACGAAAAGACAAAGACCCTTGTTAAATATCCTGCTAAACACTGAAATGTAAGATTTAACATTTATAAACAGGATTTATTACTCATACAGCACGACAAACAGAAGGCAACAGGCCCTCGATAAAAATGCTGCAACAATTAAAGGGTAAAAAATTCCAACTTTAAGAAATAAATATTAGACTTAATTTTCATTCATAAAATCAATTTATATACATACAAAAAAAAAATCCTTATTATTTTTATTTAAATTAATAACAATACCTTCTGGGAAATAATTAATCGTATTGGCATTCAACAAAATGACGAACGCAATGCCACCCAGATCTCAATGTCACCTGTATAAATAACAATATAAAGTAATTTTATTTACCAAGTGTGTGTATATATATATATATATATATAAAATATATATCATAAAATATTACTAGATTCATTACTGCCCATTATGAAATATCGCACTAAATTATACTGCACTGCCTTTGTTTAAAGATATTTATTGCAGTTTTTAAATTCCAGTCGGGGTAAATGTGTACATTTTACTATCGAATAATTATTATATAGAAGACTCGAAAAAACAAATTGTAAATTTAATAAATAATCATTGCTTTTTTTTATAACCATTAATTAATATAAGATAAAAATCGTAACAACTTCATCAGAAAGATGAATCAGAATTGATAATAATGCTACTCACTGTAAAAAAAATTATGAAATCGTTTTTGCGGGAAACTTAAATATTTTCGATACTAAAACTGATCTTAAATATCATAAACTAGGTTTGGGGCGATCAAGGTACGAAACTTTTCTTCTTTATTTTTGTCTATGATGGTTGGTGATTAAAATTATTTAACTCAAAATGTTTTATATGACAAACCAAAAAATTCTTATTAAATACAGCATTAACTCTAAATTTTAAGTTGGTGGGTGTAGCAGTTACAGGTTCTATATTTTACTGATTCCTGCTTTACTCGATTTTAACAGAATGAATGGCTAATGGGCATATAATAAAATTATACTGGTAGCTGCTGTTCATGTGACTTGTATTATTATGTGTGATTATTATATATAACCAGTTTAATTTCAAGCAACTAATTGGAAGCAGATTCATGAATAGCCCAGATCTTAAAGTGTTATTTTAATTTACTTGTAGAAAATATAAATTAATTTTTTTTTTATTTCTATTTTGTTTAATTTAAATAATGATTTATCTAATCACTTGGCCTAATTGTTTATTTAATAACAGTAAATAAAATAACAGTTGGTTTTGTTTGATTATCATGCAAGAACTTAAAAAATTATGACTGTGTTACATGAAAAGACACTTGTATTAGTAATGGCAAAATAAAATATGTTGACATAGTTTGTATGTAGTCATTTTTACAGCCTATGAAACCATTTAAACAATTAAACCCATTTTAAATCATTTAAACATTGTCTATATTGCCTGAGATAAACAACAGAGAGTTTAACAACATTTAAACATTTGAAATAGAGTCTCCAGAGAGAGTGGAATCCCACAAATTCCACACACTCAAAATTATATGAGATAATGTTCTCTACAAAAAAAGATTTGTAAAGGTAGAGTCATCTTTCACACTTTTCCCTCCATATCCATAACCATGTTCACATAATGTATGACTAGTCCTCAGAAGTGGAATCCTCCAAAAACTGTAACAGTTTTGTACTTCTGTATTATATTCACAGATCTTCAACTGAAAAAATATAATATTTTGGTCCAGAATTGATTGGATAAACCTATAATTTTTTATAAAAAATATTTTTTCTGACTTACCATGTATCAGCCAGTTAATATGATTAACTATATTGCAGGTTTTTTTCATCTTGTAAGTGCAATACTTTTTATCAAAAGAGTTGAAAATTTGTAAATTTAGTAGATAATCTCTTTATTATCTGTTCATATTGGAAAAATGTTAAAGATTTCAAAATTAAAAAAAAAAAAACTTTTACTGATATTTATTATTTAAAAACAGTTAAATACTGTGAAGAACAGAGAATTTTCCAAAACAGCAAAAGTTAAGTAATATTAGACAGCTTTTGGGGAGCCTATTCATGTTAGACCACAATTTTTCTGAACCTAATGGTGCTCATTTCAAATTATGTGAAAATGTTTCTTCTAAAGGACATTTTGGAGTCAATTATAGAACTCTTTTTCCAGCAGAGTTATTGGTGGGATTGTAGATAATGCTGCCTATCTTATAAAGATTGGTAAATATATTCCAACCCTTTAGAATGTATTCAAATAATATATTCAATCTTTGGCATGTTTGTCTGTTTTTTGACCAAATTTAGTGTGTTTGTATATTTCATATAACTTTTTGTTTTGAGATCTTGATTTTTCTGTTAAATTTGGATGTTGTAGTTAATATCATTTTATATTTCTTCTGTTTCTATGAGATGATTTTCAAAGGATTATTCTGTTATTGTGTATAATACCTATATGCTTTATCTTTAAGAGAATGTGCACCCAGTCTGTCTAATGTAGTACTTAATGCAATCACTGCAGTTTAATTAAAATTATTAATTTTAGTGCCATAATATTCTCTTTCTTGCAGGAATTGACATTTTTTGATACTAGTGTCCTGTTTGGTAGGTAAAATTACATTCTCTTGTCCATGGAAAAAACAAAATGAAATATATGAGAAGAAAAATCTTATAATATTACATGTGAAAACATATAGATTCAATGATAGAATTGTGAAGGTCAAGTAAAATGGTAAATTATGGTAAAAAAAAAAAAAAAAAAATCAATAAAAGCCCTGTTTTTTATATTTTAGTAGAAAAATGGGTCGTTGACTAAGAAATCTTCTTTCTTCTATGCAAAAGATTCTTGATTTATTTTGATAAATCATCTCATTTTTAATGTTAGTGTAACATAATGCAAAGTATTGATTATGACGTATTAGGAAATTATCTTGTTTCTTTGATACTTTTATAGAAAAAACGAAAAAAGTTATTACCATAAGTTTAACTGGATTTGAAATAGATTCCTGAAGCATCTCAATAGCTGTCATTAAAGCTGATTGATAATGATGCAAATCTGTTTTTGTTAAGAAAGCAATGCTTGTTGGAACTGATAAATTGGTAATTATCAATAATAAAATTCATTTAAAATTAGTATGTTTAAAGAACAAAAAATACTAAATCTTTTTCAAAGTTGATATTAATATTAGCAATATTATGACAATGTTATTTTTAAAAATGTTGATTAACTTTAGTGAAAATTCAAAACTTTTGTATGAATTACTTTTGATGTAGGTGTGCGCAAAACTTGTGCGTGCATTTATTGTGTAGGTCCACAAAGTCTAAAATTAACAGGGATTTTTTCTAGAAATTTCTTTTGAAATCTATTTCATACTTCAAATCCTACAGATACACAACTAGTTGCTTTTGATTTAAATATAAAATATTTTATATTTGGGTAACAAAAGTTGAATATTTGGTTGTTGAGAGAACCAATTTATACTTGAGATAGTCATTTTTATTTAATTGAAATAATGATTGATTTATTTGTTGTAACCCTAATTAATATCCTATTTATTATTTTCTAGTAGAGCTGCATATTTATACAGCACTAAGAAAACAACAATTAAAAATAAAAAAAACCTTAAAACTAATTACAAGTGATGTCCTGTTACAATATTGATTTACTATTATTTATAATGTTTTAGTATTGAAATATATTCACTTAGAATAAAAAAGACAATAATAAAATGTAATTTAATCCAATTCATTATGTGAATATAAACATTCCTCCAATAAGTTCCTCAGTTTAATATTAAAGTCTAGGATTTATTTAGGTTGATTCTTCTTCATTTATTCATTAAAAATCTGTTTTTTTGATAATTTCTGAAATGGTGTAAGGGAAAATTACCTCTGGATAAAGCCCATCAACATACCTTGGTAAGGACAAGTGTCAGAAGAATAGAAAAAGTAAAATGTTACAGATATCTGGGGATTATGGTAATAGAGAACTGGAAAAGCAATATGGAAACAAAAGTGAAGGTTAGCAATAGCAAAGTAAGCCTTCGGTAAGAAAAATAAATTACTACATAGTAAACATCTGGATTTAGAATTGAGGTAGAAGTTAGTGGAGTGCTATAAATGGAGTAGTATTGCTTTCTTTGGAAGTGAAGTTGGATGATGAGAAAGAGGGAGAGGACTGGATTGGGGCTTTTGAAATGTGGATATGGAGAAAGTAAGATAGGTGGATAAAGTGAGGAATGAAGAAATAACAAACAGGATTCAGGTTTAAATTGAGATTTAAAAAATTTGTTATCACAATTATTGTCATAAAAAATCACCCAAATGATTATTTTTATTTTATATATAACCTAATTAAAAATATTAGAATGTTTTCAGATACGTGTGACTAAAGCTGCTATTATTGCATCAAGGCAATAAGTGAAGTTAAATTTTAATTAGAATTTAACTGAAGTTCTTGTTTATGAAAGTTTTTACCTACAGGTATGTTTAAAATGACTGTAAAGCCATGTTAGTGATCGCTTTATATATACGAACATTCACCCAGAAAAACAAACAGAACTCTCATACAGACATTAATAATAACATGCAAATTTCACACATATTACTTAAAAACTAATGTCTAGACACACTTGAACAAAATGAAATTTACCACAACACTGAATGTGAATAAATACAATATTTAAAGTACTTGATAATTTAAAGAGAGATGCCATTAAAAGTAATGATACCTGCAGTTATATTTGCATGTTGTAGTACATCATATTTTTTCTTATTTCAGCAATTTACTTTACAAATATTATTTATTAAACAATGAGCTGAACTAAATTGTTTCATCATATATATTATTAGCTTAACTGAATTAAGCATTAAAAGAATAGCTCTTTCAGTTAAGCTCAAACTTAATGGATGATAACTATATAGTCAATGGGAATGATGTAATGTTAATACAGTGCAGTGTTAAACTAATCTGCAGTGGATTTGGAACAGTTCAGACTCTCCATTTAACAGTTTAATTTGGTGTTAGTTATGTGAACTATATTACAATAATAATTAGAAAATTTTATTGTTATAATTTTTTTTATAGCAGTATACAATATGGTGGTTGAAGAGACATTTATGAGATCCTTATTATCTGAAGTGAGAATCTACTCAAATTTTTATTTGTGTCATGTAAACATATTTCAGAAATTTTCAACTGTGGCTAAATTTGTTTTTTCTAAATGACACTTTCCTGCTCATTATGGCACTTTCCAAACCCAGCACCTAAGATGGCCCCCTCAATGTTCAAACTTTGCCATATATTATATGACAAATGTCTACAACTTCAAAATGTTCCAAAGGTAAAGATTTAAAGACTTAATTAAAAGAAACTTTTGAACTAAAACATGATATTTTATGATATGTATTTTTTAGATTTTTTTCTTTATAAAACAAGTATTGTAAATTCTAATGGACATAATATTTATTTATACAGTTGTACTTTATTCTATTAATGTGAATTAAGTTTCACTGATATGTAATTTTTAATTAGTGCTTATCTTTGCTAATCATATCACTGTATATAATAAAGGTGTAAATTTAATTCTTTATTTTGTATTGTAGGTTTAACAGATTACATGCAACATAAAATTAGCTTTTACATTCCTTTTACAGTAGTGTAATGCATTATGATTGGTATAGATTAATGTGTTACATTTAAAAAAAAAAATATTGTATGTTTAAAATATTAAAAATATGAAAGTATGAATTCGATTTAGACTGACTGGTGTTTGTTGAGGTACTTAGATGACATACTTATTTTACTTGAAGTAACTATGTTTCAGTATTCATTAGTATCCTTTATTTACATACATTCTTTGTGTTTATTTGTCATTTCATATTCATTTCATCTTCCCAATTAAAATACATGTATAAATGAATATCCAAAGTCAAGTAATAAATAACACCTATAAAAAGTATTAAAAATATGCACAAATTCAACCATGTGATAAAAAAATCTGTTTTGAAATGCAGTTAAAACCTCCTAATGAAGCATCCTGGATTCGCTTTGCCTTTGAAAATAACTCCTGAGGTTCTGCAGTTGTTTCGCATGAACCTCAAGAAAATCTGCTACACCTCTTCCACCTCTGCTTCTGGACAGACAGAAGTGAGCTATAGAACTATGCAGGTGATGCGCTCAGTGCCTGGTGAATTTACTTCTAAGAAGCCAGTTAAGCCCTCAAGTTACATTCTCGTCCAGTTCAAAACTCTGTAAATGTAGGCAACCATCGGTATTTATGCTCTTCACGTTGAGTGTTGACAGGTTTCCCCATGCTGCATAGCCATCAACACCGAAGGGGGATGCATGAACGGCACACTACAATCATCCATCAGCGACCAAACTCCTTTTTTCATGGCATTAACCCTACACTTGTCTAAGCCAAACCCATACGTTTAGCAATGAATTTCTCGACCAGCTTAACAAGCCACTGGACAACCTTTCTGGTACAAGAAATAAGTTTTATATCATCCATGTACATGAGGTGGCTATAAGAGTAGTATTGGCCAATTTCAAACCCTTCTTTAGCCGATTTTAGGATGTTGGACAGAGGGTTCAGCGCCATACAAAACCATAGCACATTCTCAAAGCATCACCCTGAAATATACCCCGGCGAATCACTACTTTGCCAATGTTTGTGGGCTCTTTAATAATAATAATGCCCTGATGTAGATAATTCCAACGTCCAAAGATACCATTTACGTTCCATGCCCAGGGTGGAAATGTACATACATACTATTTCATTATGCTGACTAATAAGGCTCATAGTATTCTTTCCCTCGGAGATCAAATTTGATCGGCCTGATTCCACCTACAGGCCGTACAACAAGGACTGGGTTTATTGGCTAATATGAAAATTCAAACTGACACGGACTTACACCACCTTTAGGGCTGGCCATGTGGTGGCTAGGATCGAAGTGATTGCAGGTGTAACAGAGACCCTTCCGCATTCTACATGCCCCCCACGATGGCAAGCATGTTTAGTAAGGTGCCTATGTATGTCAGTACATAGGAGCCCTGAAAACCTCAGTGTGTAGGAGTCTGGAGTCAGTGCAGAGATTGTGCATCCACTTTGTATCAGAAGATATGCCGGTTCTACATACCCTTCTGTAGCAAGGCTACAGAAGGGTAATACAGAATGCAACTTGAACAAACAAACATGGCAGAGGGTTCACGCAAACACCCTCATCTGGAACCAGCCGTTTCACCTGGTTGAAATGCAAAAACAGCAGCTGCAGCTGCTGTTTTTGCTCCTGCTCCTTTGCCACAGTCGTTGTTGATCCAAATCAGCTCCTTGGTAAACTTGCACCAAGCTTGGCTAGTATGATTGAGAGATTAATAGAAAACAAAATGAAGTCTCTCACTAGTGTAAGAGTCACACTCCTACACTATTAAAGTGTAGGAAATAAAGAAAAATTATTTATAAACAATAATATGTTCAAAAATCATAAAAGGAGCAGATATACTTGGGTAACCCCTGAGGACAAAGCTTGCTATCAGGTAGACCATACCTCAGTAGATAAAAGCTGTAGGAATGCTGTTAAGAAAGCAGTGGATTACCAGGGGCAGATATCATGTGTTACTTATGATGGAAATGAGAATAACTATAAAGAAGATAGAGAAAGTGAAGGTATTTAAGAAATGGAACTTAGAAAAATTGTGGAAGATGTATAAGGAAACAATGGGAGAAAAAACTAGGTAACTAAAATTACAAAGGTAATTAAAAAAAAGAAAAAGGAGAATGAGAACAGTGTAGATACCTGAATAAGAGTAAAAATATGCCATAGTAAGAACAGCAGAGGAAGAAGTAGCCTACTATGAAACCATGGTATAGACCATGGTAGAGTATAGAGCTAAGAAACCATGGGTAACAACAAAAATGCTAAAGAAAGTGGAGGAAAGAAGGGGGTATAAGAATAAGAAGAAAATGAAAGAGCATTATATCTAAATGGAGGAGGAAAACACAAAAAGCTAGAAAAAGGAAGAATGCAATGTATCTCTTACAAATTATCATGCAAATATCATGCAAATTATCATATCTTACTGAGCAGTAAGATATGATGCGTAGAAAGATGAAGAGTATTATATGGAATAAATGGAAAGGGACTGGTAAATTAAGGATAAGGAAAGTAAAATGCTACACAAGGAGAAAGAAGTAAGGAAGAATGGAAGGAATATGTGGAGGACCTTAGTATGACAAGAGCGAAACCTAAGGTACCAAACACAGGAAAGGAATGGGAGGTGATTGAAGAGGATAAAGGACTCTTGATATTAAAATGTGAAGTACAGTTAGCAATTAAAGAAATGAAGAATGAAAAGTTGACTGGAGTAGATTAACTCCCATAGAATTTTATAAATGCTTAAAGGAGAAAGGAGTAGAGGGAATAATTGAACTATACAATGTGGGAGAATGGCCTACAGACTTTGTGATAATGGTAATTCTACTTACAGGAAACAATAAGTTTCGAAAGAAAAGTGGTACTAGAAAATTGTTTTAAGCCAAAACCAGAGGACGGTAAAAATAAAGAGAATGCAGAAGAAGAACAGTTTGGCTTTAGGAATGGGAAAGAAGCCAGAAATGCTATTGGGTAAGTAAAGATGGTTGGAGAGAGATATTTAGGAAGAGGAATGAGTCTGTATTTCATACATTTAGACAAGGCATTGATAGAGTCAAATGGAAAAAAAAATAATGAAGACGATTCTGAATGAGAAAAAAGTAGAATGGAAAGACAGAAGGTTAATTAAAGAACTATACATAAAACATTTAGCAGCTGTGACTGACTGGGTCCATCTAGGTCAAGGTTTAGGCAAAGATGGTGCCTCTCACAGATACTGTTAACACTTACATTAAGGATATGATAGGGAATATATTAGAAGAAAGAGATGAATGACCTAAGTGTAGGAGGATGAAAAATATGTAGCACAAGATTTACTGAAGGTATGATAATTCTAGCTGTTGGCATATACATTGCTGAAAGATTAACAGCTCAGGAGAAAAGATGAAAGAATATGTAATGAAAATAATTAAAGGGAAAACTAAAGTAAAGTAAATCAACAAAAAGGATTTAGTAAAAAAGACAATTGAAGAATAGAAAAAAAATCACAGATATATGGGGACTATGGAGACAGAGGACTGAAAGAACACGATGGAATTAAAAAAAAAGGATAGCAGTGGTACAGGAAGCCTTCAATAAAAAGAGGAAATTACTATGTAGTAAAAGTTTGGACTTAAAAATAAGGAAGAGGTTAGCTAAACGTTATGTATGGTGCATCCTACTGAATGGAAATGAAACATCAATGATGAAGAAAAGGAACTGAACTGAGGCTTTTGAAATACTGATATAGAAAAGGATGGTGAAAGTAAGATGGATGGAAAAAGAGAGGAAGTAGGAATTAATGAACAGGATTAAAGAATAAAGAAAAATGCTGGAAGTACACAAAGAAAAGGAAGGAAACAAGCCAACAAAGAAAAGAAACACAATGTGGTAAGAGGTGAAATCTTGACAATTGCATAGGAAAGGGCAGCAGAAGGATAAAAGAAGAAAGGAAGAAAAAGTATGAAGTTAATAGATGAGGTGAAGCTTGGGAATATAAGAGAATGAAGGAAAAGGCTTGGGATTGAAACAGATGAAGGCAATGGTGGTATAAGGGATCTACTGATAAGCAGCACACTAGATGAAAATGAATACTGTTTTCATTAATTACTATTATCCAATATTAGAAGACTGTTTGCAATTATAAAATGATGAAATGTGATGTGTACAAATTATAATGCAATATATCAAACATATTTTGATATTTTCTGAAAACTGATAAAATTAGAGTTTGAAAAAAAAGTTGTTTGTTTTAAAAGGTGTAACCGCTGTGGACTTAGCAAAAAAGTTAAATTCCACTTTAAAGGATTCTTCCCTTTGTTTTAAATGGTATAAAAGCGGGCTGCTGAATCTAAATGTAGTCATATATCCAGTCAATACAATGAATGCTAGGGACATCCAATGAAACTGTCATTAGAATTTACAGTACCATAGTAAATAGTTACAGACTGAAGGAACGCCAGCTTGTTGACATTGCAAACATCTTTATAGACCATGGCCATTACATTTTACATGATGTTTTGAGTATGAAAATATTTTCTGCTGAATGGGTACTGTGTTTAACAGTACACCAAAAATGCATTTGACTGAACACTTAATGAGGATGTTCACACTTAATTTATTGGGATTCTGTTGAGTTTCTTCAACATTTTACAACAGTAAATGAAACAGATTCACCATTACACAGCAGAGACCAAACAGTTGGTGGCAGCAGGCAAAAGTGTACCAAAGAAAGTGAAAATGGTTCCATCTGAAGGAAAATCATGGCTATAGTATTTTGAAATTCTCATGATATAATAATTGTAAAAAAGACAAGACCATCACCAGGGAGTATTATGCTTCACTACTGGACTGATTAAAAGGTACTAAAAAGAAAGTGCTCTTTAACCACATAATGTGCTTGCACATACATCCCAGGTTGTTGCTGCTAAACTTCATGATCCACCCTTCAAAGTGCTTCCATAATGCCATATTTGGGTTCTAGTGATTATGTCCAATTCCCAAATCTGTAGAAACAGCTTTATGAATGAAGATTTACTTCAAATAATGAGGTCAAAGCTGAGATAAGCTATTCTTCAGTTGTAAAGATCGCATTATATTGAGGGTATTACAAAGTTGAAAAGTCTGTTTAAATCAGAGGTTCCCAAACTTACTACGTCCCCATGGACTCCTTTTTATAGCAAAAAACTTGACTATGAACCTCAAGTGAAATAACTCTACATAACTGCAAAACAGAAAAGTTACAATTTAACTTTGATGTCTTGAATGGTAGATGGTGATGTAAAATATTGTTATATTCAAAGAAGTATTTATTCAAATTATAACTTTCATTTTAAAGTACAAAAACATATATATTTTTTTTCAGTGAGAGGGTGAATCTGATAGGATCATATCAGCTTATTTTTCTTTAGCTCTATGTTTGTGAGTAAAAGTTGTAAGGTCCACGAGCACTAATTTCCAGTCAATTAATTTTTTTCACGATGAGTTTCATAATTGCACTAAATCCGCGTTCTACTAAATAGGAAGTTGGGAAAGCAATCAACAACTTCTGTATAGTGACCCTAACAGGATAAAAAATTGATATCTGTTTTTGAAATCAGAATTTGTGATATTCTTGTTCAAACATTGGTTTCAGCTCCTCATTTGTGGATAATTCAATAAATTGCTCTTGTATTAATATTGATTCACCTGAGTTTGTGGATCTACTTGCAAAAGCGTCCAACAACTAATCAGGGATAACGAAGTGAAGAGTGCCTTCAAATCTTTGGCTGAGGTCAGAATGAAGAGCCATTAAGTGTTGATAATAAATAAGCAAATCCTGATATCATTTTTGCAATTTTGAACAATTTGGAAACTGAGAGCATTCTCTTCTTCCCTAGTTGCGTTTGTATAGAAAACGTTTTGCAGCAAACTCAAATATAATACTTTTAGTTTTGATTAAACTTAACTGATCATCTTGCAGCTTCAAACTAGTTTTGTTAAATTTAGCAAATAAATCGGTCATATAAGCTATGTCTTTTTTGAATTAATTAAATTAAACTGCAAATCATTGTCTTTACTATCCAGGAATTAATTCCAACACTAAATCAAAAAGTGCATTAAATCGATACAAACATGTATTTTAGATAACCAATGAACTTCCATGTTGATAGTAAATGATTATAATCTTCATCATTTTCCAAACAAAGTTGAGAAAATAATTTCTATATGGCTCTAATGAAATAATCTAGTGAGCCATGCAAGTGTTCATTAAGATTTTTGCAAATACATGTTGTCGATGAATGACACAATGTACAGATAATACATTTGGTACTGTTCACCTACAATGAAACTAGAGCTCTAAAAAATGCATTAGTGGCAAACTAGTAGCGTATGTGTTACAGAGATTGATGAAGGGGACTGGTACTTCCCTCTGCAAGCCTCATACCGCAACTCTCTTCTCGTGCTAGTTAAATAGCATAATTTGTTTTAAGTATTCAGAAAGGGCTCAGTGTCATCCTATTATTGCCGAAGCACCATCAGTAGCAACAGAGATGATATTACTCAAGCGTATAGCTTTTATCGAAGAATCTTCTTAATTCATTAAATATTGTTTCACCTTTCTTATCAATTTCCAAACATCTTTGGAAATAAAGGCATTCTTCAAATGCTTTTATATGTTTTGTACTCATCAAATTCTAGCATCCAAAATGTAAATTTCCTACAGTGAGGACACAGTTTACTCCCCATGGACCATGTCTTTGGAAATGTAAAAAAAAAATTCTTAAGAAAAATCCAACAGTGGTATCCAAGGATATGATAAAATTTTCAGAAAAGTTGATTGTTAAGGTTGCAGGGATTGATTGGTAATTTTTTGATACAAAATCACATATTGTTTATTTCTGAACTAAAGTGTGTATAGTTTTATAGAAAAAAAAAAAGGTGTAGTAAAGGTTAAAAGGATCTAGAAACTGCAGATTTGAAGATCTTAGTGAACATACTAGTTTAAAACTGCTTAAAAAGGGAGTTATAATTGCCAATGTAAAAAAAAATTGTTTAAGATAATTACCACTCTTGTCATTTCATATCAGCAGAAAAGAAAAAAGATGTTTTCAAATTGTATAAAAATCTTATCTATGAACTACCATCCTCTAAGAATCCTGAAGAGGTAGAAGTTTGTGACTGTTTGGATGTAATTATGTTTTAAAACATAATTAATTTTGTGAACTTTGACTTGCAATCTAACCTTAAAATTAATTTTTTTCAATATAAATTTATACTGTAGTTTTGTCCTATACATTTTTACTAAGAAAATGTGTGAAATAAGAATCTTAGTAAACAGAAAGTATTATTTATTTGTTTATTTCATCCTACGTGTGCTTTCTCCATTTTTCAAACAATCAAAATGTGCTTTTTCCTTTGTGTTAAAACAAAAACTGTTACCTCCAAATTTTAAGTTACTAGCATATCATATATCAACAATTATGTGTATGCAAATCTAAATTATGATCATTGGGGTAGTAAAAAAGGTAGTTTTAAAATCTAATTTCTGTATTTTTTCTACTCTATCATTTTTTTGTGTTCCCTGAAAAGTTTCATCTAAATGAGAAATCGCAGACTGAATGTCTGCTCCACTGTATTATGTAATCACTACGTTATCATGTTCACACTTATTTTGTATGTATACTGTAACTATTTACAAATTATGTTTTCCTTCTTGTAAGTATACATTCAAAATTAATAATTCACAAAGTATTAAAAAAAACAGAGAAGAATTGATTTAAAATGCTTACAACTAAAAAAGAATTTTTAAAATAGTACATAAACATTCATGAATGTTGTAACCACTTCAACATGGAACAAGTAGATGTTTGAAAAGATCATTAACATTATTATAGTTGATTAACTACAACAACTGTCTTTGTTCTTATTAACAAAAAAGTATTGGCTAATCAAAGGGAAGTAATTTATTGTCATTTTAGCCATGGGCTTTTTATGTTTTTAGTTCATACTCGTAAATTTTCAGGATGACCATTAGCAGAAACATTTTAAGGCAATAAGAATACATCAGATTGTTAGGATGAAGTTAAGAAATAACATGAGGATTGAAATTTTAAGTAACACGTGTACATGTCACAGAAGTAATAAATAAAGTAACTTTTTTGTAGTGATTTTTTAATATTACAGAATACAAAATAAAAATTTAATAACATACTTATCATCAGGACTACATGATCAATATTATTTTAACTGACATGATAAAATATTTGTTTAATTTTTTTCAAGAAGATAAAATATAAAAAAAGGAATATTCTACTAAATGAATTTAATTTTTTTTTCAATGAAATAATAACTACATATGATTACCAAACAAGGTAATTTAATAGTACTGTTTAATGGTAAAAAAAAAAAAAAAACAAGAGCAAAATAACATTCTTACAGTCTTTACATTTAAGCCTTATTTAATATTGCATAATGATATACACTTTCATTGAAATAATACACCATTTGAATGATTTTAAAGTAAATGGCAATACAAAAAATATTTTACATATACACATTCAACAATTCACAATTAATTTCATCTTTTTTATACATAACAGTCAAATGCAATTTTTTTTTAAAGAATAATTTTTTAAGTAGGAAATAGATTTGTTGACTACACAAAAAGAAATACATTTATGCATTTGCAAAACTGGAAAAATAAATACTGTATAAGCAATTTAATAGTGAACGATTTTTCTTGGTTGAAATGTATGTAAAATAGACTTTAGAAAATATTAACTTTTAAACAAAAAAAATTATAAGGTATAGAAGAATAATGCTAAACCTGTTATTTGAAATAAAAAATCCTTACAAACAGCTTATAAGAAAAAAAAACCTAAAACTAAATGTGCATTTAATTATTAAACATTTGTTATTAATAGATGCAGGAGAATTGGCAAAAGTAAACAAAGATACAAAAAAAACTTTTAAAAACTACAAAAAAGAATTTTTATCTGATTAACGTACACATGTAAAGTATAAATCCACTTCAGTCTAAAATAAAAAATCAAAGGTTTTGTATTTACTATACAGTTAAGGTTTTACAACCAACTACAAATCTATTATAGTACACCTCACAATCATTGACACATTTCATTTTATCTTCAAAGCATTAGATCTTTTCACTAAAATAATATTAATAAGTACAGGGCTATAAATTAATAAAAATAATAACTACAAAATTTCCCTCCCCACTCAATTATTTAGATTGGTTTGAATGTATACCACTTCAAAAAACTTAGCAATAAAGTTGTGTTTTGTGAAATATTTGTAATACAAGCTTGCAGTTATTTGGGTAATATTTTAGAGGGAGTAGTGTATAGTTAAAGTGGGGAAGATTAAGATTTTGACATCAATAGAGGGTGAAAAACACAAAGTGGTAAAATGAAGAACTTTGACATTAGGAGTGCATTGAATGTAAGAAATTAAGATGTAAGAATTCGTAACAAAATAGAAGTAAGGTGTGGACCACTGGACAGAAGAAAGTACGACATGGCGCTAATGTGTTATGCATGATGTACTTCACATGAGATTGTGAAGGAATTGAATGCTACAGAGGGAGGAGAAGATAGTTTTATTAGAATTTGGATCCATTGACTTGGAGTAAGAAATAGATATTTAAATAAAAAAAAAAAAATAACTTCAGCAATAAATCATCTGATAATTCATATTACAAAATATATTGTTTTAAATATTGCACAGTAAAATGTAAGTAACTGTACCCCTTTTTTT
Source organism: Zanna intricata (assembly GCA_010016005.3). Taxonomy (NCBI): domain Eukaryota; kingdom Metazoa; phylum Arthropoda; class Insecta; order Hemiptera; family Fulgoridae; genus Zanna; species Zanna intricata. The sequence goes on along the minus strand of JAAAKQ030240538.1, from coordinate 9,151 downwards.
CTGAAATATAATACAGCTGTAACACACAATTTTGTTATTTAATAGAATAAAATATCATCTGCAAACTATAATTTGCATACTTTCAGTAACTTAATTCATAAAACACATTGCTTTCAACATGTGACAACTTTGTCAGTATCCATGCTTTCAAGTTTGATATAAGAACTGAGTTTCTTTAAATGTTTCTTCCTAGAGTAAAATCAGGACAATGCAACAAAGGAATTTCATTAAATTGTCTGTTAATACTCAAATATTTCTTGTATTAAAAACAAAAATACAAATAGCTAAAAATGATAATATTTGTTGATAATTGTATTAACTTTTAAAAAGTAAAAATTACCTACTTATATAGAAAAGGTTTTTTGTTTTGTGAAATAGTAAATTTTGAAACTTAATAACTTAGAGAAATGCCATTAGTTTCTTTTAGAAGAATCTTCAAAGCCATTTTTATCAGTAGATGACTAAGTAAAAGTTTTTTTCTGGCTGCAATGTATTATATAGTAAGGAATGAACAGATACGCTATTCCAAGGATAAGAGAATAAGGTTAAGGATTAGGGTAGTTTAGAGGGAATAAAGGCGCGTTTCTATAAAAAAAAAAAAAAAAATGGGACGAAACGTGGCGATGCTCAGGGAACGGGGGAGGCAGCCTGGTTGCTGAGGATGCCTCATTCTGGAACACACAGAAGAGTGTTCTGGATCGGGGTACTTCTGATGACGCATCTGGACCCCTCTAAGGTATGAGAGGTCACGTGCGGGTGGGGGAGGGGCATTCGCGCATTTCTAAATGCGCATGCCGCCTCTTAGGTCAGGACGGGCAGTCTCTAGGTGGAAGAATGTGTCGGCTTCCCACAAGCGGGGAGTCTTCACGCTCTAACGATCCCTAGAGGACCCAAAGGGGGGCTCCGCTGCAGGAGGGTCAGTGGTAGGTTAATCTGCTGCCACAACTCCCAAGGCTGGCCGATGTTATACCGAAAGGCAATTCAAGCTGCCCCTGGGAAGAACAGGGGGGAGGTATTTTAGTCGGTGAGAGACCAACACTACCATTTGTGCGGGCAGATGGCGGCTGGTAGAGCTTTTTCCTCCTCCTACGAAAAACAAAAAAAAAAAAACCTGAAAATAATAAATTAAATATATAAAGATAATAAATAAATGAAATAAGTACACAATCAAGAGAAACTGAGAATATGTTACTGAAAATTATATAAGCACATGTTATTGATACTAGTAAAACAGAGATGAGAAAATTCAAGGATTTTTATTATTATTTAAAAACTCATCAATAGGATAATATTGGTTCTGTAAATGAAAAGTTTTTTAATTTTATTTTAAATAAATGTTGAGAATATATTTTAAATGGGTTGGTAGGTAATTTATTAAAAATTACAACAGAATAGCCCTTTCTTCTACATTAGAGAATGTGTCGAATTACGTGAAAACAGTTTTGTTGCCTGGTTTGATAAAAATGTTAATTTTTATTTTTTTAAGACCATTAAACCCAGTATGATTGTAAATATGAATAAGTTACTTAAACAGCAGCAAACAATTGTGTACGTTTTAATCAATTACGGGTATTTAATCACTGACACTGAAACTGGATCTCTGCTTGATAATGTTTTTACATAACATCGTTACCTCATTCTATAAAATTTAACTAACTTACTGCACCTTTCTTCTCAAATGTCAACAAATCTTGCATGATTATAATAATTTTGAAAATCATAGTAATATGAGATTAAAATTAGCATAGATTATAAAAAGTCTTAATGAAGAATCAGCCATACAAAATTCAGTATAAAAATAGAAAATTACACACTGATAAAATTCTTATATTTTGAATCTGTTCCTTATTTAATTCTCAAATACTGTAATTACATTAAATCTTTGAACTAGATAATGCTTTTGTGCAAACACAAGGTTTATACAAAAAAATAAAATTCTTTTCATCAACAAAATAACTAGTTAAAAGAATTATAAATATTATACATTTAAACATGTAGGAAATTGTAATACTATTAATAATATGAATGTGAAGTTAGAAGGAAAATGTTTTTATCTGATACATTCATGATTTTCTGCTGGTTTTTAAGAAGTTGGTTTCTTAAAAAATCTCTGACTCAGTAATCATTCAAACCAACATATTCAGTTGACTGATAAATTAGTACAGGAATATCTTCTTCCCCTTGATAGTGTCGATTTTGCAGAATGTTTTTGTTTTACTTCCTCACTACGGGTGTATTCTTCACATGAAAAATTTGCCAATTTTTTAATTAGCAGATTAGTAAATAAAGAAATATAAAAATTCCAAGCCAAATAGAAAAGTTGACTGTCAAGAAGAGAATATTCTTTTAATGTTATATAACATACCACTATATGAATATGATAACCAACTAAATGTATTTACTGGTATAAGTATAGTGCTTGAGAATTTTATGAAAGCAAGGAGAAAATCATCATAAATGGATCATATAAAAAAATTAGATTAAATTCCATTTTAATGCAACAAAAAAATCGTACTAATTCTTTACCATACCAGGTAAATAAAAAATACTGAGATGAAAGGTTGTGAAAAATCATGTGAAGACCAACTGCTTTAGTTAAAGAAAAAAAAAAAAATAGAAAAAATTTTTCTATTTTTAATTAGGAAATAAAAATTAGCTTAAAGTGGCTGCACAATTTTCCTTAATTCAAGTGACAATACTAGTGTATTTTACTGAAATAGACAAAATATTATAAAAATGTCACAAAAAATACTAAATCTCAGGAATTTATATATGACTGCCCTTGATCTAGACATTATATCTATCTGCTAACAACTGGCTAAATAGTGGACAGAACATATATTAATCTTAAGTTACAGAAACCATGTTAACTGATGTCATTTACTCATTACAGAGTTGTACCTTTAAGAGTAAAATATTGTTGAAGTCTTACAAAATTACAAATTAAAATATATTATGTTTTATAGAAAATAACTTTTCTTTAATTTTTACAAATCACACTTTTTTAGCCTCTGAGACTAACAGTAGGTATTGCTTCAGAAGACGAGATGAAATGGCAATTTTGTAGCGTGTGAAAATTCCATGCTGACTGGGATTTGAACCTATGACCTCCAAATGAAAGGCCAAGATGCTATCACTTGCACCACAGAGGCTGGTTTACACACACCTGATTACAACTAAACTAAGCTCCATTCAATGGAGTTCCACTCTGACAATGATGGGTTACTATTCTTAATTTTAATACAAAATATATTACAATAATTTGTACTCCTACTAACTGCACCAAACTTACATTTTTAATCCAAAAATGAATTAAAAAATGAGTAGGAAAATGCGAGGAAGTTTATAATTGGCAACACTTTAAAAAATATAAATACCTTTATCAATTAATGCAACGGAAAACTAATAAAATAAAACTGGTTATTATAATTTATACACATTTAACATAACTAACTATTTATCACATTTATTGATTCCCAAATCATCAAATACATATTTTATCTCTTTGTCAGTCTCTAACACTTTCCATTTTTGTTCTATAAAGACAGTCACACTTCACATAGGTCATTTTAAATAATGAAAGAATTCAAAGACATTCAGAAACAACACAAACTTTTTAAAAAAAAAATTAGAAACTACAATAGCAAATAAAGTGTGTGATTCCAATGAATTAAAAAAATTTAGAAAATTATCAATCAATTAAAAACTCTTGTTTTGTGATTTCTTTATGTTGTTCTTGAAATATTAAATTACAGTTTAATAATCTAACAAATTAATCTTGGTGAAACAGTTTTGTACATAAAATAAATTGATAATGACATTTTTAAATACACTGGTATACCAGAAACTTGATAAAAAAAATAAATGTTCAGTAAATTAAAACCAATTAAAAGGAAGTCCATTTGTATATTATCTAGCAAAAAACATGTCTGCTTAAGGAAAATATTATTATAGTACATTAACAAAAAGAAAATTACAAGTAACATTAGATCAAGAAAAGTAAGAATTACATATGCAGAATAATCAAAAATGTAATTCACTTTACATCACCAATGATGCAAATGAAGGTTTATTCATTAAATTTATGTTAACATTTATAGTAAGGAACAAAAATATTACCAAAACAACTATCCAATACAAAACTTTTTAAAACAATTATTGAATTGAATCTAGATTCAATTCAAGAGATTGCTCTAGTGTAAAATTCAACCATAACTTGGTTGGTTATCTTAGGTAGTGATGAATCTAAAAATAAGATGAAAAATCAACTATGTATTACAGTCACAGTACTAAAGTATTAATTAAAATATATATACGATTAACAAGCAATCTGTAATTTATATTGTTAGAGTTTACAAAAAATCATTTCAATAGAAGAATGTAATTAAATTTTACATGAAATTACCAACCATTTCCACCACAAAAAAGTATTAAATATATATACACACACACACATATATAACATAAATGGATTAAATATGTTGTAAATGCTCATTCATTGATAAATAACTTTCTGGATCAGTCACAAAGATTACTAAAATGCAGGAAATTTGCTTTATTGCAGGCCTAAGACTTATCTGAAGGGCTGATATCTACAAGCAATGGAGTAATCAATGATTTTGAAAGTAGACAAAAGCTACTTTCTTTTTGGTTGTTAAAACAACCAAAAAGACTTGGCCACTGCATCTAAAATGAGACTGGAAGAATCAATGTCAAAGAGAAGATTAATAGAAAAGAAGATTTGGGACTATGGTTTCTCCACATATGAACAGTAAATGTTATTCTACCAAATCAATTCAATACTTGGTTTAAGAAAATAACACAGGACCAATCTAGGCTGAATTCAGAAGCTACCATAATTTTCCACATTCTTTATGAAATCAATTACTAAAGTTTTTATATTTTAGCCGTGACAGTATTAATTTGAAATTTAAACTTCTTGAATGACAAAAAGTAGTATAACACAATGTTTTTTAAATACTTACTTGAAAACATTTTGAGGTATCCTTTTTACGGCTCTCACACATGCATCTACTGATGTTTTTTTTTCTAATTAGGAAGACAATTAAAAATGTGAATCAAAGCATGAGTAGTTTGAAATGTGTCTTTTCATTAGAATATCATTTTTGCCAGATTTTTTATAAAGAGCTAGTTAGCAAATGTTGATTACACATTGCTCTGAAGTGTTCACTGTATCTTTACTTAGCAGAATATTTTGCCAAAAGAACAATTAAGTTTTATATTCACAAGTATTGTATACAATTTTTTTTCTTTTTTGTTGTAATTTTTCAAAACAAACAAAACCAGTTATGAGGCCTACACATAAAACACAATTACCAAAATATGCCCCTGAACTATAAAAATTAAACTGTTCTAACTTGTTCAAATGAGATGCAGTTTTAAAAAAGTTACAATGAATACTTAAAGTAAGAAACCAACATTTGGTAACATAAATCCACCAAGTTTAATATCTACAAAAGAAAAACAAACCATATCTTACTTCACTTGAACATTTTGAAATATAAAAATACACAAAAATGTAATAACAATATAATAAATAAACAGATATAGTTTTTGATCATGTTAACAGTCTGCCTAATTAAAAAGATTGCCAGCAATAAATATCACCACCATTCACTGAGAATGGTTGAAAAGATAATGAAAAAATTTATAAAATAATTTGGTTTGGTGTTTAGTTTAAATTTCAAGTTAATTTCTAAAACACATAAGTACAATTTTAATAAATTTTATTTTTAAAACCTATAAGGAATTTTCATAAAATTACTGAAAGAAAGAATTATTTATTTTAAATTGAACGTATTCTCATTTTGAGAGGCATAATCCTATAGGGGGATACTAAATGCAAATAGCATTAAGTGAAAGACCTCCTAGGTTTTTAATTTTGATCAACAGGATCCAGGTTATCAAATGAAAATTTTATTTTACTTTGTGCTATTTAATTTTTCCATACTCCTTTTCTCTGAAATATTCTGTATGTAGCAGAATTGTTAGAACATAAGAGATTTAAGTTTTTAGTAATTTTAGAAGTGTTAAAAATGAAATTGAATTTTTGCATTCCATTTATCTCCATTTTTAGTTTTTCATTGCTTTCATAATTTATTTTTAACCCGCAATACATTACTTATTAAAATTAAATTTTTTTCATAAAACTTTCTGTGTAGTTCTATAATTTTTTTCTAAGAATGAAGTGCTTAAAGTTTAAAAAACCTGATTTTTAAATTACCAATATTCAAGATTTTGTAATCCCAACTTCATCATTACATAAAAAAAGTTAAAACACTTTAACAAATAACAAAAATGCAATTCTTAAACTGGAAATTCTATTTCATCAATCACTAAAATCTGATTTTTCTTTAAAACTTTATCTGTTCATGAAACATAGCTTAATCTGACTTAATTTAAACTGTTTGTATGACAAATATATATAGAAACCGTAATGAAAAATTTAACAAGTCATACAGCAAACAGTTAACCTGTTGCTGTATGACTTGTGCACTGATACTGCATTAATCTAATACGCAATATGTTTTAAAACTATAATTACATTTTTTCACATAATTAAATAAAATCTATTGATTAATTTTAAATTCTATATTCAATTTTATTAGCACGTTCTAATTTTGGTCTGAAGTTGTTTTGCACATAACTGCCGGAAGATTCATAATATTTTTATTTTTTCATTTTCCATTATCCTTAATTGTAGTTGCTTAAATATAAAATTCAACTCAAAAGTAAGATAACAAATTGAAGATTGGACATGAACTCAGCCAGCTAATAACAATTTGAAAATATTTACATATGAGAAATAACATATTTATGCAAAACATAATGAATTGTGTAGTTTGAATAACAACTTATTGTACGATGGTTTCCTAGTAATTAGATTATAATAGGTTAATGTAACATTATTATTTGTAAATGACAGTAACACATATATAAAGGTTCAGTGATCAACTGTGAAAAGTACCATGTAAGATCTTAGCTGTTGAAAACTGAGGGTATTTAGTCATTGTGCAGTGATGCATTTGCCACAACGTTTAGAGATCCTGATCAGTCTTTAAATGATATTTAGCATGGCTAAATATCATTTGAAAGTGGAGCTGGCAAAAGATCAAATTCTTTTGAGCGACTTGTAAATTAAATTTTTATATGTAGGGGGAATGATGACTAATACTCTATCAAACCATGCCATTTATAGAACTTAATTCACTAGATAAGCAAGAGTTGCAGCTATCTTAATTACTGAATTAACAAAGCTGCACTACATTACTACAGATTTCTAGAATATCAATAGTTCAATCCGTTAATTACATAAAAGAAATAACTCAATAAAAACTTAACTTTTACAAAAACCGAATAAAAGAAATTGGTGATTTAAGAAATAATATGCAATTTATTTCCAAACAGAAGCTATTAAAAATAATGGAGTAATCCCTTTTTGGTACTTTATAAAATGTAAGAAAAGTATATAATACATGATTACTTTCATAGACTATATATTAATTCCTTGAATGGACTAGTTGAAGCAGTAAGTTCCTCAGAAAACGTGTTTGCACAAAGTGTTGTAGATAAAATAATCAACTATCCTAATTTCACACAAGGCTGGTTGATAAAGAAGTAGTTTTGTATTAAGAAATCAGAAAAAGAATTTGCATCCTCACATTACTACAACAAATTTGAATTTCCTTTTCTGCAAGTCTAGAACACACAAAAATCCTACTTTAATAAACTTCTAAATGTTAAAGTTCAATTTCATTAATAAAAAAAAAAAAAAAATTCAAATGCATCCCTTACAACTTTAATCATTCTTCCATATTTGCAGAGGCTAGTATATCATCCTAGAATCTGAACAAAATGAAGAATAAATGTCAATGGACAAAGTCACATTTAATAAATTGGTTCCTGTTAATCCATGACACTGGTAGTTACACTGCATAGGATTGGCTAGATATCAATGCTATTTAAAGTTTACTAATGAATTAACTGGAATTTGCCATAAATAGACCAAATGAGTCTATCAGAAGGAAAAATAAAACTAATAATCCCTCTGTCTCTTTTTCTGTTTAGCCTCTGGAACTATGGTAAGGTATTACTTCTGAGGATGAATGAGCATGATATGTATGAATGTGAATGAACTGTAGTCTTGTACAATCTCAGGTTGACCACTCCCGGAGAAGTGTGGTTAATTAAAACCCAACCACCAAAGAAGACTGGTATTCATGATATAGGATTCAAATCCATATAAAATCTATCACAAGAAAAAGTAATAATCCAATAAAAAATAATTCATGTAAAAACAACCAAAGTTTAATGTTAATACATGTGCAAAAATCATGTATAGTATTGAAAATCAGAGTGGAAATGTTCCTGTGTTTCATATGGGAGATTTTTGGTCTGAATGGCATCAGGTTTGGCATTTGTCATTTGCTATAAAAGTAATTTCTTATCATCCAGAAAAAAAGAGGAATTGAGTGTAGATCAGTTGTTACAGGGGAAAGAATAAATAATCAAATGTAATATCAAAATAGAAAAATTATATGCTTAAATGTAAACAGCTGAAGAAACAGTATTTAAGAAAATTAAATAACAGTATAAAAAAAATATATATGATCTCCTTAAGAAATCAATAGACTAACCCACCTTTTAAGATAAGAAAAAAAAAAAAAACAGAACCAAACCAAAATTTCATTAACTTTTTTTTAAAGAGTAAAATTACTTTTTATTGAGAAAATATTCTTAAAATTCTGTATACTTTTGAAAACTGTAAAATGATCATAGAATCCACTACAAAAAATATATAGAAATGATAAATAAAAGATAAAGATATAGAATCAACAGATGCTATACATATTGTATGCTACAAGCCATAATATCTGTTGTCTTTAATAAACAATTGTGTTTTTTATCCTTATTAGTGGTTCTATTGTATTAAACATTACAGGAATTTAAAATTTTTAAGAAAAGTAATAATCTATCAAAAAATAATGAAGTTACATGATAATATACTCCCCTACAAATCATGAGACCTTGCCGATGTTGAGGGGGCTTGCGCACTCAGTGATACAGAGTAGCTGGACCGAAGATGCAACCATGTCGGAGAGGTATCTGTTGAGAGTCAGACTAAGGAATG
>JAAAKQ030240516.1:0-11113 GCA_010016005.3 Zanna intricata | reverse complement strand
GAACTCTCGACTTCGAAATCAGCTGATTTGCGATGTCGCGTTAACCACTAGACCAACCCGGTGGGTTGTTCTTTGGTAGTTGGATTTCAATTATCCACACTGCTCAAGAGTGGTCGACTTGAGATTGTACAAGACTACATTTCATTCACATCATCCTCAGAAGTAATACCTTACAGTAGTTCCGGAGGCTAAACAGGTAAAGAGAAAGTATTTCTTGTTTACTAGAATTACATGTGGCATGTGTGTTTCCTGTCCTTCCTGTAGAATGCTCTCTCTGACTGACGTCTCACTCTCGTGCCGCCGCAGACTCACACCGCAGATTCTCCTCGCTGGACTGGTTCACAGAACATGCACAGTTCATTTTTAAATGGTTTACCCTGTAGTATTTATCTTCTTTACCTCCCGAAACGGATCCAACTCGAAGCGAGAAACGATCGACCGAGTTCGTTCGTTCTCAAGCATTCCTTAACCTGGTCCTATAGCTTTTCTTACGGTACAAAAATTTGTTCATTGTGTTAGAAGGCAGTATTACAAAAGACGATTGTTAAGTGGACATTTTTCTTACCTTTATTATAAGAGTTCCTTTTAGTCCCTTTCTTAGTTATTATATTTTCTGTTACTTTCATAATAATTGATAGAAATCCGTTACTCAGTTTCACTTATACCGGTCTTGCTACAATATCAAATATATTCGATGCATTTAATATTTTGAGGTTAAAATTATACGATTTAATCATTCAACTAATTAAAACCTAAAAAAAAATAAATAAAAAAAAAAGCAATATTAAAACCAAATTAACAAACAAGTGTAATTATATGTTGATTACATTTACGGAGTGAATTAACAACTTGTGATATTAGTGAGAATGGCAGAGAATGCCATGGGTGGATAACAGATTGGCAAACCTGTGTATCGCTATCATCCGATTACACAAACACGATGACAAGCGGCTGGCAATCTAACGATAGAACCAAAAAAAGATAAGTGGAGCCAATAAATCGTTCAAATTGTAGCAAAGAAATATTTCTTTTGTTAATTTAGTTACAATAAACATTAAAAAAAAGTAATGTTACCAATAACTTTGGTAATATATTTAAAGATCGTATAATATAAATAAGTATACATCTTATTAAATATTACATTATTTAAGAGGAATCATCTAAATACATCCTAAACCCTTAATTCTACTTGCTTCATGAATAAATTTTACAAGGAAATCAATTCTTCTTCTATTCCTTCGCTAAAATCGATTTTAATCAAGAAGTTTCCTTTTTTTTTTGGTCTTCTTCATCAAATTACATGCAATCTTCTTTTATTGTTCTAAATAAACTTTATTTCTCATATTTATCTGTCCATTTTACTTTTTCAATTCTCTTCTCAAAAACTACATTTAAAATTATAAAGTACTTTTTCTTCATATGTCTGATAAAAAATTATATCAGATCCATGTGACAGATAGTATACAGGGTACAAGAAATACAGATGTATACAGATGTACCCTGTACAAGAAAATAATATAGTAAGAAAATAAAAAAATCGCGTAAATGAAATGTTAATTGTTCTATTAATATCATAAGAATATTAACTATTTTCATAGTAGTCTATTTAAAGAAGATTAAAATTTTATCTTTTACATAATATTGTTATACAAACAATTCCGGAAAATGGGAAATTTTGAATTTTTGTGTTGGTATCTCTGGACGAGTTTCAACAATGATTAACTTAAGGAAATAACAGGGATATATAGCTAACGGACTGGTCTAGTGGTTAACTCGTTATCGCAAATCAGATGATTTCGAAGTTCAAAGTTCTAAGGTTCAAATCTTAGTAAAGACAATTACTTTTACACGGATTTGAATACTAGATCGTGGATACTGGTGTTCTTTGGTGGTTTCAATTGCGGTCAATTGAAACTGTCAGTTCGACAGTAAGTGACTGCGATGATTCAGATAAAAGAAGAGGAGGATAGCGAATGGGACGGTGGTTGATCATGAGGGGAGACAGCCCTCTGCTGAGCTGCACTTTGTTTTCCGTGTATGGAGATAGGGTGTAGTGAGGAGGCACGGGGATTCCTTTCCCTATATGACGGGGTCGTGGGTTACTCGCGCAGTCACGAACATGGTTCAGCCGGGGGGAAGGGACAGCCTTCTGCTGAGTTACCACTTGTCCTTGCTATGAGGATAGGTGGCGATGATGAAGCACGAGGACTCCCGTTCTCCTTGGGCGTGAACACGTGCAAACACACACATCTATATATACAACAGGGTGTGAGTGTGCGAGTGGATGGTAGTATGGATGAGTGAATGGATTATTTTGTTTACAGGGACGACAGGAGTAGTACACCATCAGGAGAATGTAAGTATACAGAAGAGGGAATGAAGTTCCGAAGTTCATCGGACACGTCCCCCCGAGATTGCGTTATGCTTAATAAAAGGGTTCGGTCTCGGGGCGGAGAACAGCGGTGAGGGAGGTTTAGTCGGTAGGGAGCAGGCTGTGGAGTCTGCTTAGTCGCTCAGCCAGGCTTTTTAGTTCGCTGGGTTTGACAAGCTGGGGCCGGTTAGCGTCCCAGGTTCGGAGCTCGACACAACCCAATGAAGACCTAATGGGGAGTACGGAAATGCATTCCTTCGCAATTGATCAAAAAAAAAAGTTTCAATTTAGCAAACATCTTAGGAATAGTCGGAACTGAAGCCTGAACAAAACTACATTTCATTTACATTCATATATATCATCCCCGTTCATCCTGTATAACAAAACAAATTCTTTCTTTTTTCTCTTCATCGCCGCTCTTCCGCGCCCCGAGAACGAACCCGCAACTAAGCATAACTCAGTCTCCGGGAGGGGGGGGGGCGCCTTGACCGTCCTGCCGATCAACTCTCTTCACGGTCGCTCCGGTCATTCGTCTACATTAACACCCATTCTCCATATCCCATCGGACAGTCATTCCCGTTCGATTCTTGCGTCCAAAGAGCCAGGAGGCAAGGGAGTCGCCGTGCTCCTCACCGTAGTCCATTCCCAGAAGGAACGGAATACGGCTCCAAAAACGGCTGTCATTCATCCTGTGATGTAATAATACTTTACGGTGGTTCTGTAGGCTAAAAAGAAAATAAAAGAAGAAAACAGGAATATCTAGTCAGAGATAGAGATCTTCAAAATAAGTAAGATGTGATCTTCAAAATATATAATTTTTGTGTATGTAATTTTTCATTAAAATATTTAATTTTCAAAATTTCCCGTTTAACTTTATATTTATTATCCTTATCACTAGACGGGATTAATAAAAACAATTTAATTAAAAAAAAAAGGAAAAGTTAGAATAAATTATTTTATTATGGAAATTATTTATTGTAATCTGTATTTCAATTAATAAAAATAAAATATAAAGATACCTATTTGATATATAATGCATAATATTTTAAATTTTATTACAGAATACAAACATGAAAACGATAAAAATGATTTCTTTCACTTCCAACTTCCTTCCCTATCATTAATTACTTTTAAATTCATACAATTAATAATAATATTATTCTACCCATTCATTTAATATATATATATATATTTTATATTCGTTTGTTTTTTGTTGCTTTTTTAAATAACCAAAGTAGAAAAAAATAAAAACGATTTTATTTATGTACATAATTAAAAAAGAAATATCACTAACTGAACATTTTACGTCATTAGTATTTTCTGTTATGAAAAGTTATAATGAAATAATAATAATAATAATTTTTAAAACTGCATAATTAAAAAAAAAGTCTACTCATTAAATTGTAACCTTTCTGTTAACATTACTTTTTTTTAAACTGATCAATTAAATTCAATTTTAATTATTTTAAACTCTATAAAATTTCCCTTCATACGCATGTTAACAACTCTCAAATTAATATTTATCCTTCTATTCGTATTGAGAAATACTTTCTTATACGTAGTAAAAGAAGTATTGTGATCGCGAAAAATTTAGGTTTTCAGATTTCAATGGAAATAATCGATTTTGACCATCACTGACTCCATTTTGACTAATTTTTATATGTCGTCTATATATACATAAGTACGTATGTAACTCGCATAAATTAAAACCAATTAGCCGTAGAATATTAAAATTTTGGATTTAGGACTGTTGTTAACATTTAGTTGTGAATATCCCTCTTTTGATTGCAACTGACTGGAGATTTTTGTTTGTTTGTCTTCAGTCATTTGACGGGTTTTATGCAGCTCTCCAAAATTCTCTATTTAGTGTAAGTCGTTTCATTTCGGTATACCTCCTAAATCCTACATCCCTAACAATTTGTTTTACATATGCCAATCGAAGCCTGCCAGCACAATTTTTCCCATCTACCTGTCCTTTAATGTCAAAGCGACTGTTCCAGGATGCCTTAATTAATATATGGCATATAAATCTGTCTCTTCTATTGAAGTGGCGTGAAACAAAATTAATATAAAAATTAATATAGAATTTTGGTACAGACATCACAGAAAAATGTGATGCAATTTGGAGTCCATCAAAATGGAATTGTCTAACTGTCCAATTTATTAAAGAATTGTAAAGATCGTATTCCACTTTCAAATGAAATAAGTTTAAATGTTGAGCGGACGTGATGGGTGGGAGCACACCCGGAGTTGGATCACGAAGATTAATCGAATGAAGGAAGAAGAGGAAGCCTCCGGCACACCGACTAACGGACGAGACCTGTGGGGTGGAAACAACCCCCTGCGGAGTTGCAGTTCGTCCCCATGGCTGTGACGATGAGGTACGAGGACTCCCTGACCCTTAAGGCAGAAGAGACGGGCGTACACCAACACAGACACGGAGGAGCCGGGAATTAGGGACCAGCCATCTGCTGAGTAGCTGAGGACGTGAGTAGCACGTCCTCATTGGGTAGATGTGAGTTATGAGGACGCACGGGAACTCCGTGCGTCCTCATAATATGTGCTTCCATCCGGCAGGTATATATACGTCCTGCCGGCGGATATATTTGCATGCACACACACTTACACTTACAAAAAGAAACTCTAGAACATAAACACGTAGGTTTAGTCGGTATGGGGCAGGTTAACAAAAATTATGCCTAACAACACCTTGGCAGAGCCTGTTAACTAGCCCAGGACGGAGAGCGTCCTGGGTCCGAGCCTCACACACCCCACGATGACCCCGTGGTTGGCGTGCGTAAATGGCATTCCTTCATCATCGTTAACAAAAAATTTTAATGAAATGCAGGAAAAAATGTGTGTATGTAATTTAACAGGTGTACAAGGAAATAATGTGATATTCACATTAGATTTGTCATTAACAGATAATGGACAGTATAACTGATATATATTTAAAAATAATTAACCACAAAAAAAAAATATTTTTAACGATTCAAATTAAAGGCTAAATAAACACTGTCTTTCTAGTCTTATAAAAGTAAAAATAAAATTCACAAGGCCGTATATTCATTAGATATGTATAAAATTATGGGTTTAGAAGCCCTGGGTCTCCAATTCATAAACAGAATGATTCACCAGCTAACAAGCTTGTGAGAGACAGAAACAGCAAAAATTCATACACAAATATTTTCTGATTAATTGAAATTTTGTCAACAAATGTATGGATCCCATGTGACTATTACAATAAAATCTATTATATATATTAGAATTTAGAAGAGTAGATATTATAGATTTATTGTATATATTCACGAAAAACGTAACAAACTTAGGACGTGTTCTGATGAAAATAAAGAAAAATGTTCATATAAACGCACAGGTTCGGAAACGCTTCGTTAGTGAGTGTTTCACTTTATTATTTATTTATTTATTTTTTTAATTTTGAAGATTTATTATCCTACAATATTTAATTCTTTTGTTTGTTAACATTGAACATTTTGTTTCGTTTAATACTAAGTTTACATTTGCTAAATTTTGATATGTTTTGTCTTTTATTTTTAATCTTGATTTATTTCCGTTATAAATATATATTTCGTTATAAACGAAATTTTTACGTTTGTATTTATTTAGTTTCTGTGGTCTTTATACAAAACAATTTACTGAAAATCAAATTCTGTACATATTTTGGTTAAAACTTTTTTTAATGTTTATTACCGATTCAGCAAAGTAATTTTCGCCAAACAAAAAAATTTATTTTTTAACCCTAGGTTTGTTTTCTTTTGCCCCTTATTTCTTTTTAATTATAATGTGGTTTAATTTTAGCGAAAGCGCACAAATTCAGTCAAAGGAAATCAAATAACCGACTGGGTCCGGTCTCGGGGTGGCGGTGAGCGGGTTTAGTCGGTAACGGGCAGGTCAATATACGCATTTAATTTTAAATCTTTGCGGAATCTGATTAGCCTGTTTAACTCGCTAAGCGAGCTAGCTCGAGATATTTACCATCTCGGATTCTGAGTCCGACACTTCCCCATGAAGTCTTTACTGTTGTTGGCGGGGGGGGGGGGGTAACTACTATTCCTTCGCAACTCATCGAAAAAAAAACTCCCTCACGACGTAAAATTAAATAAAATTTTTGTTAATACTACGTCTTCCCTTAATGTTAATAAAATTAACGGACGTTAATGATTAAAACTGTACTAAAATTATTGTGGTTGAACTACAAATGTAACTAAGCGCATCCCATTATACGACACATTTTAAAACAGTTTTTCTTTAGAGTGAAGTATACACATAACTGGCGTGAAGGAAGAAATAATCATGTGTAAAAATCAAAAGATTAAAAAATAGAATAGAAAGAAAAAATTATGGCAGTTATCCAAAATAAAAATGAAAAAGTACTATTGAACTATAGGCAAAAAGTAATAAAAGATAAAAAGAAAGTAATAGAAAAAAAAAGATAAAAAAACATAAAAGAAAAAAAAAGAAGAAAACCAAAAGTTAAAAATAATTGTTTGAAATAAGAAGTTCGACTATCCTATAACGGAAATAAATAAACAAAAAGTATTAAATGTAAAAGGATAAATAAAAAAAAAAAAAAAATAGGTTTATAAAAAGGGAGATATTGAGGTTATCTATAGTATTTTATAAAGAACATCTGCTGATTCACAAGAACGCTTTAAGAAAATAAGTTAGGAAGGATTCGTACGAATAATTCTACCAAGAATATTTTTTCATATGAATATGTAAAATAAATACAATAACATACCCACATTCATTACATTACAATAAAAAATACATCATATAAATAGATAAATAATAAAAAATTTCACAAGAAGAAAATAAAATGTAAAATATGTGAGAATATCATAAACATATAAAAGAAAATAAAAATAAGTTATATAAAATGAGAAAAAAAGAACAGAAAGAAACGAAATGGGTAAACAAAAAAAGCAAACAAATAAATATTAATATTTTTACAGTTAAAGCAGCGATAGAATTTCTCAGAAAAGAAAAAAAGGGAAAAAACATTTTTTAGCAACAAATGTAAAAAAAAAAAATGTAGCAACAAAAGGTATTGATCTTCTTTTTTTTTTACAGCTTCGGAACCACCGTTAAGGTGTATCATCAGAGGATGAGATATGAGATGAATATAAATTGTAGCGTGTGAAAAATACCATGTGCCTGACCGGGATTCGAAGCCGGGACCTACGGATGAAAGGCTGAGACGCTACCACTCAGCCACGGAGGCCGGCATAAAATAAAGGTGATAATTCTCTTTCACACGGGCAAACGCGTGCAAACACACACCAAACAAACAGTAGATATTTCCCAAAAATTTATATTAAATGAGTTCTTTTATCGAATACCGGCTCCACCACTTGTTCCCTTCAAATCGGAAACTTTCTGGAACGAATTTCTTTATCCATGATTAATTTTCTTTATCACTGCATTATTCAATTTAAAGAAATTTAATTACTGCATGATTTCCGGTAGATCAGATGTCGTCCCTTATTGCATAAAGTATTTTGCAGAACGTGTTTTCGATTCTTATCATACGACACCACATGAGTTCGGCCGAAATAAGAATCCAAGTGCCTAATAGTTCTCCTCTGCTCTGCCATTATTCAGCGCCCTCCCCTCCACACAAGAGCGTTCAATGTTTTGAGCAGAGCACCGCTGTGAAAATCAACGAAATGATACCATTGATTCACAGTATAATGGGGGAACCCTTCATTTTTATTCCATCGTTTTGATATGCGCCCCAAGAATCCGAGTACAATATGCTCCCTTCCTTTACAATATATCTTATAGCATTCAGCAGTGTTTGAATCGATCTGAAAACAACTTTTACAACGAAACACTCGCCCGTTTTCACGACAAATCCCGCCGAAATCCCGTTGTTGTGGGCAGACGCGACCAACATGATTTGTTACCCCAAGAGAACAACTTACCATTAATTTCAAGAGCCATACCTCGTTTCTCCTATATTTATTTTGCTTGTTATGTTCAATATAGTCGGAAATAATTTCTCTAATGAAATTATTCCAATCAAATGTTGTATTCGGAATCATGCCAAATTCAAACACCGAGTAATCCTTTGATAAGTTCGAATGCCTAAATGGAAAAGGTATGACGGAGCTGCGAAGCTCCGGTTTGATATTTTCAGCCATTTACCGACTCGCATATTGACTTTCGACAGGCAACGCCCCTCCCTTTATTTAACGTCATACGTTATCTGGCCTTCTTCTTGTTTATTTTTTATTAACAGTTACACTTATCTTTTAATTTTATTTATCTATTTCCTGTTTGAAGTAAACTAAGATTCATAAAAAGGAGATTCTATTTGCTTGTTCATTTATGATCTTTTATTTAAAACTTTTTAATCTGAAGATTTCTAAATCTTCTAAAATGTTCCTTCTTCTTCCTTTAATACAGTTTATTACACTGATTCTTCCATTTTCATTAGAGTATGTCCTTTTTTCTTTATTAAATGCGTTGCATAATTAGAATTTTTTTTAAAAGATAATTGTGTATTTTTTTTTTGTTTAACTTCTGGAATCACCGTTAAGTTATATCTTCAGAGGACGAGATGAATGAATTGTAGCGTGTGTGAAAAATGCCATGCCTGATCGGGATTCGAACCGGGGACCTCCGGATGAAAAGTCGAAGCGCTACCACTCGCGCCACGGAGGTCGAGATAATTGTGTTTTTTCCGCTATATTTTAAGCTTCTTCCCGTTTGTCCACTGCATTTACAATTTATTTTGTGTATATTATTACTATTATATACGAAATATAACTACCGGAAGAATTTCTGGAAGAGAAGAAACAACTGTGGTTTCCACAGACAGTGCTCTCTTTTTTTTTTTTAATGGTTGTATCGAGGTACAAACAAGAAATCTTTTTTTTTAATCCGTCTTCAACGTGAAGACTACTTCAAAAATGATAAACGTAATGATATAATTCGAAATGAAACAATAAATTTTTGTACTCTACAAGGTAAATAGATACGTAATTTAAAAATAAGAACGAATAAGTAAGTCTAATAGAAATTATAAGATAATGTGGAAGAAATAATAGGTTAATAAATAGATAATAATAGATTTTGAACTGGAAATAAAATAAAATCTACATACAGATAAAAGTAAAAATTCATGAAGGAAATAATTAAAGAGATGGGAAACTAAAACAAAACATCTAAAAACGAAAAAATTATCCTAGAATTGAAAGAAATGTAAAAACACATTAAATCAAACAAGATACAGAATTTTTATTTTTGATTAATTGCAACAAACCCCACCGGGCTGATCTAGAGTAGTTAACGCGATATCGCAAATCAGCTGATATCAAAGTCGAGAATTCTAAGGTTCAAATATTAGTAAAGATAGTTATTTTTATACAGATTTCAATACTAAATCATGTCGGCCTCTGCGGCCGAGTGGTAGCGTCTCGGCCTTTCATCCAGAGGTCCTGGGTTCGAATTCCGGTCAGGCATGGCATTTTTCACACACGCTACAATTCATTCATCTCATCCTCTGAAGATATAACCTAACGGTGGTTCCGGTGGTAAAAAAATAAAAAATAAATAAATAATACTAAATCATGGATACCGGTGTTCTTTGGTGGTTGGGTTTCAATTAATCACACTTCTAAGGAGTGGTCGACCTGAGATTGTACAAGACTACATACACTTCATTCACATTCATACATATCATCTTCATTCATCCTCTGAAGTTAATAACTAACTTCCGGTGGTTTCGGAGACTAAACAGATAAAGAGGGATAAATTGTAGCAAATAATCTTCCTCAAAACCAGTAAGACTGAACTGTTAAAAAAGTATTTAAGATCCAAATAATCTTTGATTTTGAGAATTAAATTATTTACAAGATTTCATATGAAAAAAAAAAATCCAAATTTAAAAAAAATAAATAAAAAAAAGGGAATTTGTCGTCACAGAATTTTAAAGTTTTACTTTGGATATCATGAAAACTACAGAAGATACAGAATTATTCGATTTTTCCGAATGAAACAGCTAACAAATAATCAATCAAATTTACTACTTATATAACGCATTAAAAATCTTATTATTACCTCATTTAACCATTGGAATTGGAATCCGGGCGAAATTCTTCGTACGATAAATATTATTATTTTACTTTTATGAATGTTAAATATCAGAAAACTTGTATGCAACCTAGCGTACAAAATAATTCAAAAAATAGTATAACTATTATCAAGATAAAAAATATCCTATGCCAGGCATAATAATATAAATAATAAATAAATTTGCCTTTTTTAATGAATTATAAAAACATATTACATATATTAAAGTCACCTTCTCTTCCAGAATATTTTTTTTGTTTTTGTTTGTTTAACCTCCGAAACCACCGTTAAGGTATATCTTCTAAAGATGAGATGAATGAATGATTTGTAACGAGTGTGAAAATACCATGCCTCACCGGGATTCGAACCCGGGACCTCCGGATGAAAGGCCGAGACGACTTCTTCCAGTAAACGACTTCTAAATATAAATGATATTTATTCCGAAAAGTAAAACTTCATAATAAATAAATTACAATATTCTCAGGAAAATCAACTTTTTATAAGTGTTTTTTGTATTATAAATGTATAGAAAAAAAATTCTATAAACGGAGTGTATCAAAACTTAACGGCAATCTCTCGGAAACGGATTCTATATCTAAAAATAAGAAAAAAGTTTCCAATAAACATATACCTGAAAACGTT
>JAAAKQ030240494.1:0-11114 GCA_010016005.3 Zanna intricata | reverse complement strand
ATTCATCTCATCCCTCTGAAGATATACTTAATTGTGGTTCCGGAGGTTAAACAATAAAAAAAAAAAAAAAAAAAGGTCAGTGAAGCTGCGTTTTGCGGTTACTAACAAGAGAGGAGGTAGAAGATCTCTGTTAGATCAGTAGGTCAATGGGGTGAGGTTCTGCGAATTGAAATATATATATTCTGCGTTATATATTGCGTCTTCTAAAAAATTATCAAATACCTGGATGTAATTGTTGATCAATCTGGTAGTTTCAGCGAACATATTAAATATAGCTGTGAGAAAGTTGAGAAAGCATTGAAGGCAATGAAAGCTATTATGACATCTCATCTGAAGTTGCACCTCATGCTTCTAAACGTAGGCTGATTTCTTCGACCGTATCATCAATTGTGATGTATGCCGCGCCGGTTTGGAGTAGAACTGTTGCAATAAACAGAAATAACATTAGACTCCGAAGTGTTCATAGACGGTCCTTATTGGAAATGGTCTCTGCCTATCGTTTGTGTCGTACGATGCAGTATATATACCGACTTCGGTGCCACCGATAGATCTTATGATTTATCTGCAGGCTCTCTGCTTATCTCCTGGTCTCTTATGAAGAAACCAGTAGATAGGCAGAGACAGAACGGAATCACGTGCGAAATTAAGGCTCCGTTGGAAGGAGAGATGGTTAGTTACCGATAATGCACTGTGTACTAAGAGCCTTACAGGGAATGTGGACGAATTGTGCGACAGGAGGCGCGGAGAGGTTGACCGCTATCTATGCCAGGTATTGATGAGGCATGGTGTTTTTGGAAGCTATTTAAACCGCATAAGTAGACGAAATACACCTGAAAGTATTTTTCGCCAAAATCCTAGGATACACCGGAACATACGATATTGACTGTCCGGCGTGGGACAATAATAGACTAACATTTGGTATAGGACCTCACACCAGAGAATATGGTTCCGACTATGATAGATTCTGAGATACATCGATACACGGAAGGCTGTGATATCATTTGTAATAAGTGTCCTACGTAAAAAAGGAATCGAGGACCGAAGACGGGACTATTAGTAAAAAAAAAAAAAGGAAGAAAAGGCACAAATCGGCGGGGCCGCCTTCGGGTGCAACCCGCTTTGAGTGGGCAAATAAGACAAGATCGAGACCCGACTGTTGGGAGCGGGAGCTGAGGACGGCATAGCCGGTTCTGGCATTCCCGTCCTCGACGATTAGAGGCTAAAGCATAAGTGCCTTAAGAAAAGATCGAGACCCGGTGGGCTGACCTGCCGAACGGATTACAGCCGGCGGGTGGGACGGCCCACTAGAAGCAAGGACACTCTCCTGGGTTGAGCAATACTTAATTCTCGGTTCGATCCAGTGGAGGCGGAGATAAGGGAAAAAAAGGTCTTTGCATATGGCCGTAAGCTCCTTCTCATGCTGATGTTTATCTTTCGACAGACTCTGTCCATAGTTTTGCTTATGGAGGACCAAGGCAAAAACAAGCTGTTTTGTTAAGTCTTTAAGGCTACCCCTTCGGATCTTCTTCTATTGGATCTTCTTTCTCAGAGGAGTCAGGTCTACATATTTATTTGCCTTAACCGGCAGGCTTCTTTTTAGCAGTCTCAGAAGTTCCCGGCGTATTCTGGCTGCTCCTGTTAATTTGATATCCCACACGTTATATTTGGGGAGCCTGGAGGGATTTTTTTGAGAGGTTGGGGTTCGAGAAAATGCATCAACCCAAGTCCGGGGTCAAAAATTTAGGAGGAATGGGCAAGGAGATATTGAAAGGGAAAGGTTTCCCGTTATATAGCTTGCCATATGACTCTCTCTAAGTACATACCAACTGTAATTAAAAATTTCAAACATCTTGTTTACAAGTGGATAATGTGACAACAGTTATCCCAATCAATGAATGAGGAGGGTTTTCAACAATGGTCTGCAATACACCAAGTGACTTTGCATCAATAGTGACAATTTATGATCTGCCGGTGCAACCACGAATTTTTACGTTACTGTTTCTTCAGATCGTTGTATTGTCTTGATCACAGTCGATTTACTTATTCGTTCCCTGTTTCGAAAACTATTATTAAATAAATCTAAATAAACCTCTTGTAAAGGCCGAATTCTGTTACTATACTGTACATCATCAAAATAGTTATTCTTTCGATTTCACTTAAAAGAAAACAATGGTTATTTGAAGATTTAATTCTTAATAAAACCAAATAAATGAATGGGGGAAATAATAATAATAATAAAACTTCACAAAAATTTGAGCCGCCAGGCCGGCAACTTAATTTTTATTAGAACTCTCAAATTTTACCATTGAAATAGAAAGGTAAATGAGGAGTTGATAAGTTGAGTTGTTTCACCGAATGCAAACTGCATTTTAGCAACTTATTAAACCATAACTCAACTAAATTAAATACATTTTTTGATTAAGTATTTCCTGCAGATTTTTTTTCATTTACGATAAGTAACAAATATCTGCTGACATTAAGTCAATATTTATTAAGAAAATAGTATCAGTTGACAAAGCCGTTTAATTCGTTATTGTGTTGCAAATTATTAGCTATTGTTTATTATCATCAATATTACAGCACTCTTTAAAAATTCATTATTGTATGTATTATGAATGTAAAATTCAATAATACTGTTCATGCAGAGCGTCGTACTCGTTCTATTAACACAATTTTTCGCCATTCCAAATGTAAATGCTTATAACTCTATAATGAAGGAATTAACAAAACAACAGTTTCACCACTGTTTTTCTTGTAAAATTTTAAAACGAAACTATGTATCATATGTCCACCTTCCTTTTTAAAAAAATTAAGTTTGATTCAATAGTTGATGAGACCTACTTGGTAGACAACTTGGTTGAAGCCAGCAGTGTTACCAATCTCACGCATAAGGCCGGGCAATTTGAATTTACGCAGACGTGGAAACCCAAGTGATATAGAGAAATACTCTTTTCCCTATACCTAGGTCCCTCAGTTCCCAAATCCTTTTGGGACTTACCACCCCTCACCACTATTTTTTGCCCAGCGACCTGCCCCTTTTGTATTTTTCGATTTCCGGACTTGAAATTTTTTTACTCTTTAAACGATTTTAAGACCATGGAGATGGATATGACCACTCACTCCTCTTGAGAAGGAGAGGGCGTAACTGAGGCCACCCAAAGACCTCAGGTCACCCTCACTGAGAGTGACCTCAGGCCAACGCCTGAGGTCAGGCAAACCTGAAGCCAACACCTCAGGTTGGAGGTCATTGAGGGTGAGAACCCAAAGTAGCGTCGAACTCATTACGCAGCTCTAAAGAGGCCTCAAAGACGCGGAGACCTCGGCAATGAATACTGATATCAAAACAAAAAGACGACTAGAAGAAAGCCAGGGACACAAAACGGAGACGGAAGCCCAGCTGCAGCTCCAACACCAGCGAGGAGGACGGGCTGGAGCCTCTGCGCCTTGCGATTACAACCCTTACCGAGACGTGACTGAAGTATAAACCTAGAAAATACGATAAAGGGGCGTTGGACTGATAAGGTCTATCTTCTTATATAAACAGGGCGACCAGCAAGCACTGGCAGAACACTTAAAGAAAACGGCGCCGGGCCTTAATGGCTGACCAGCCCGGAACATCCGTAAAGGACAAAGCAGGCGTCGCCATATTGGGCCCAAATGCAAGACGAAACACCAAAGGAAACGATTACGCGGTGTTCACTGATGGGTCCACTCAGGTGGACAATATACTAGCAGGTCTCGGCACGGTCCAAGAGTCATAATAATTATCACCATATTGTGTCATTAATGACACAATATGGTGGTCACGTCGCTGCGCTCGGCTTCCTACAGGATCCTACAGCAGCTAGAAAAGGCGGGTGGAGTCTTGGATCAGCAATACGGTTTTCGAAGGGGGAAGTCGATAATTGACGCGATCAAGCATGTCAAGGACAAGCCGCCACCACAGCTGCGGGCACACGGCACACTCGACGAATACTCCTGCTGTTTTTTCTGGATGTCCAGAACGCGTTCAACGCATTCCGCGGAAGGTCATCATAGAGGCACTGTGGAACAGGGAGGTAAGCAATTACCTCTAGGATTGACCTAGGATTGACCGATGGCTTCGGAGGGAGTTTGGTGATAAATAACACATCTCACACAGCTCTTAACTGGTCATGGCGGGTTCGGGTCGTACCTCTCCAGATTCCAGAGACTAGAAAATCCTGATTGCATATATTGCAATGACAAGGACACTCGGGAGCATACGTCTTTCCAGTGCCACAGATGGGATGGGTTGAGGAGGCTGTGAAAGCTAAATCAACTCACCCCCGAAACGCTGGTGGGCATATGCTGAAAGGAAAAAAACACTGTGATGAAGTATCGACACTAGTGAAACAAATACTTCAAATCAAAGAAAGGGATGCGGCTCGGTGGGCACTCGACTAGCTCGACAGGAAGTGGTAGAAATTATCAAATTTCTATCAAAAGAAATTATTTTATAGGAATTATTATAGTAATCGTAGGGGAAAAAACACAGAGAGGGTACTAGGCGTAAGATACGTTTAGATTACTTTTTTGGGAAAGAGGGTACAAGGAGGAAGTTAGGTTTAAGGTCTAGGGTAGTCAGAAGGTATAAAGGCGTGGAAAAAAAGAACGGGACAGATCGTGGTGACGTTTAGGGACAGGAAGGCAGCCTGGTTGTTGCGGGTGTCTTGACCCGGAGCATACGCAAGAACTACTCTGAGTTGAGATACTTCCGAGAAGCATCCGGGCCCCTCTTAGGTATGAGAGGTCACGAATGGGTGGTGGAGGGGCACTCGCGCATTTTTCAATGCGCATGCCGCCTCTTTAGGTAAGGCTAGTAGGACGGGAAGGGCAGCCTCTTGGAGGAGGGACATGGCGGCTCGCCACAAGCGGGGACTCGACTCGCCCTAACGATCCCAAGGACTCCAAGGGGGCTCCGCCACAGGAGCCCAAGAACGAAGGGCTATGGTTAGGTAAAATCTGCTTCCACGACTCCCAGGGCTGACTGACAATATGCCGAAAAGTGATTCCAGTCGCCCCTGAGAAAACTGTGAGGGAAATTTAGTCGGTAGGGGGTGGGAGCAACACTGTTTCATGGTCGCCACGGCTCCATGTCCAATGCCCACTTAGCTGCTAGGTCAGGACGGCTAGCGTCCTGGCTTCGAGGCCGACACTCCCTGCGAAAACCCTGCAGGGCGGGTGTAAACGCTTTCCTTCATCATCGTTCAAAGAAAAATTTGATTCAATATGGCGGATCCAAGATGGTGGACAAGAATTAAAAACCCACCATAACGCAGATTTTTTATATTAAATTTATATTGATCATCAACATAAACCTAAATTGAAATGATTCCTTCAAAAAGTAGTGTATTTGATCAGTATACTAGTAATTTATAGCAAATTTTCATTACAGTATGCTCTTTAAAATATGTTTAATAATGATAAACATTTTTTCATTCACTGTACATATTGTTTTTTGTTGCTTGACTGATCTTGATAACATTGAAGGACACCAAATGATGTATTAAATAAGAAATTCTATCTATTTCGGTATACTGTAAATAAAAAATAATACGCACTCACTTACTGAATTCGTATGCGCGTAGCTAATGGATGATCAAACCTATTTACTCGCAGTTTTTTCTCCACAATTTGAAGATATACATTATTTGCTAAAGTAATTTTTTTTAAACATGAAAATAAAAAGGATCATTATTTTTTCTTTTATTTAAGACAATATAAATATGAATTTTAATATGTTCATGATTAAAAATACTGATTTCGAATACCTGGATGGAATTATATTTTAACCAAACAATTATAATAAACATATTAAATGACAGTGTATTAATAAATTGTATAATTTTACAAACTGTACTACAGTGCATCCTCAATTTATGCGGGTGTTACGTTCCGGAAAATTTCCGCGTATTAATAAAATTAATTATTTTTTTTTTTAATTATTAATTATTTTTTTTATTTATTTAAGACAATATAAATATGAATTTTAATATGTTCATGAAAAAATATATGATTTCGAATACCTGGATGGAATTATATTTTAACCAAACAATTATAATAAACATATTAAATGACAATGTATTAATAAATTGTATAATTTATACAATTTAACCAAACAAAAACTATAATCTAAATAAATTAACTCAAACTTGATGTATAACCGCAAATGCTGGCACAACATTTTTTAGTTTTTAAAAGTATAACCCAAATTAAATAACTAATAACTAAAGAATTAAACACTGAAAATAAAAAATTAATCATTAAGAATAAAGAAACTAACAAAAATTCAAATGCGTTTTAAACTTAGAGCGTAAGTTATGAGCCTCAATTTACGCGTTTTTACGCGTAAATTGAGGCTCATATTTAATACAGAAATACAGGTTAGGTTCTTAAGTTATACAGTACATAATATAAGTTGTTACGTTCTGTGCATTGAGAACGTTGAAGGTTAGACACCGATATGATCGGTTCGTTCTTGCTATCCGATTACGAGTCGAATTCAGTTGCAATAGAAACACCGGGCAGTAAGCAGTACTAGATCAGACGCCCGGACAGTAGCCTGTAGTATTTCAAACATGTTGATTGCAACATACAATGTATCACTCATAAGTATAATTATTCATAAGTCTTTTATGTTATTATGCAAGTTTCTTACTCATAACTGTTAATTTCAATATATTCAAGAAAATTATACTATTCAAGTTTATACTATGTTATACTACTATGCCTTCAACGTCATCAACGCATATACTACAGTTTAAAACAATAAATAATCGTTTAACCAAGAGCTGGCCTTTATTCGTTTTATAGCTCTTGGATAAC
This sequence comes from Zanna intricata, assembly GCA_010016005.3. Taxonomy (NCBI): domain Eukaryota; kingdom Metazoa; phylum Arthropoda; class Insecta; order Hemiptera; family Fulgoridae; genus Zanna; species Zanna intricata. The sequence continues at coordinate 4,268 of JAAAKQ030240494.1, read as the reverse complement.
CAAGAGCTATATATTAAAAACGACTACACTACATCAGCTACTATACATAATATATTCATGTTGGTCATCCCTGCATCCATACAACGTCTATCTATAAATTTCTACAACTTTACATACGTAGATTACTGTATTCAAAAAATATCTTACTTTATTTTAATATTTTATTATTACAGTGTCATTGTAATATTTTTATATTACAGTACAATGCATGTATTTAAAAAGAAAAATATGTATTGCATCTACTATACATAGATTATTTCCGCTAACATCATTTATCATTTAGTTTTTTTAACTTAGGTGTAACATTAAAAAAACTACTAGTGGTGGACTGTTAAGATTTGTTCAGTAACAATATTTATTTTTCCTTATATGGTGCAACTATATTTTCTAATTCCTGCTGAAACCGCAAATTACGCTCCACTCATTGGATTTTCAGCAATTATAAATACTTTCAATTCCTCCGCCATTTTTACAAATTTGTCTAAATTTCTAAGTCAACTGTTCATTTTTTTATCGAAATTTTCTCTTCTTATTTTCATCACTGTCTCGTACGATTAGGTTTTCTATCATCTCCATAACTTCCCAGTCACTTAATTCTTCATTTACATCCTGTATAAGTTCATTTACATTCTGTGCCTGTATGTCTAAAAATCCTTCTCCTGGTTACTGTATGCTAATGTTGACTATTTCTTTACAGCATCCTCAACATCTTTATTTATTTCATCTCTATCCTTTAAATTTTTGTTACGTCCTCTTTATGGGTAGGACTTTACCGCTTTGGGCCAAAGCTTCTTCCAGCAGGTGTTTAATTTTTTCTGTTGTAACCCGTCTAAAGATTTTTTCACGTCTGCAATGCAATCAGCAACTGTGTATCTTTTAAATATTACTTTAATTTAAGTATTATTAACTACTTTAAAGTTTACTTTAATTTTTTACGTATAAATATTGTCCAAAGTACACTTATTCATACTTAGAATGATCTACTTCAACAAAGCCTAAACATAAACCCACGAATTACCGCGCTGTCACGTCTAAGTCGCGTTTTCTACTTAAATACAAAAAAGATTTGCCTAGCTGAAACTATTGAAACCGATTTAAATGTTTGGAGGACGTGTAATAGCAAATGAATGAAAATAGTGTCGGTTATTCAAATAAAGGAGAACAAATTTACATAGTAAAACAAGATCGGAACGCTTAGACTACACCAAAAAATTTGGGACCGTAATGATCTTCTAACTGCTTATTTGGCTTGAAGGAGATTTCTCAACGCAGAAAGAACCTGAGAAACCATAAAAAAATTAAGACACCATAGAAAATCATCGATGTAGCGTGATCACTGAGGAGGCGTGTCAGCTCTACGGTAATGTAAAGTAATGTGAGCTATTTTAACATAAAAACCAAATGTGCTCGCAGTGGCTCACTTGTCTAAACGTTGCTCCAAACATGCTGGAACAGTTGCAAAAATTTTCATAGGAGGTATTATACTACCTCCATAGAGACCGAATATGGTTCCATTTCACTTTCATCTTTCCCTGAAATTAAAGGAATTTTTGAACGGAAAGCTCATGCAGACCTGAAGGTATCAACCAAATAGTTTGACAAGTTCAAAAATAGAAGACAAAGTTCTTGACTAACAGGAGATAGCCAAACTCGCAACCGATCTCATAAATATTTGAATGCAGGAGAAATAATCTTGAGAAATAGTCTGACAAAATCTCATTTAAAACAAGGATTTCCTATTACAATAAATTTAAAATCAATCTAAGGCAATGCAACAATTCTTAAACATTTTAACTTTTGTGTTTGTGTGTGTGTGTGTGTGTGTGTGTTTGTGTTAGATTGGAATTCTTTGTTGGATCAATCTGAAATCACTCCAATCTACACATTCTATTTTAACTAGCCGATAATGAGAAAATATTACCATTCAACTATCTCTTAAATCATCCAATGTTGGGTTTTTAGTGCTATAACCAAGTATGGAGGATAAAAAATATAAGATTGGATTCTTATATTAAAATACGAGCACTGGTAACGTAAAATTTAATGAATACTTTCTATTTAAAAAATGAACAAGTAAGCTGAATGAAACTGAGAAAGCTGTCATTCAAATCAAATTATTGATGACCTAAAAAATATTCAAATCCCTCACAGAATGGATAGAAGTGTATTATGGAAGACCTAGAAGAAGATTGGTTATTGGTTCATATTTAATAACAGTAAACATGGGAGGATAGAAGAAGAAGAATACAAAGAAAACCCTTTCTTTACATAAACTAATAATAAATAAGAAATCAGTGAAAAAATTGACATGAGTTCATATTGAAACAAGTACTATACATTGAAACAACCTATAGATGTTATAAAAGTATTAACAACTTATAGGTTGAAACAGTCTAAAAAAAAAAAGAATATAAGAATTAAAATCTTAGTGGGAAATGTTTCCCATTGCAATTATTTTAGCGGTATTATGAAATCATTTATATCATTACTACATTTAATTACAAGCAAAAATAGAATTTTCATGGAAGCAACAACCAACAACCTTCTAAACTCAGAAAATTAGTTATTAATAGTCTCCCATCTCACATCCAAGTTTTTAGAAAATTAACAGAATCAATCTCTCTAGTAATGAGTTTACTGTGTATTTATTTTAGTTTTGTCAAATCGGGACCTATAGAGAGCTGCAACCTGTATACAACCTCTATTTGTCTATTTACTGTACTTGTAGCTTTTTACATCCTTGAACCGTCAGGCCAAAAAGTTTTATTAATACCAACAGAATATTAAAAGCAGGATGTAATATATCCTGTTGATATCCTGATTTATATATATATATAATAAGCAGGATGTAATAATACCGAGCAACCGAGAGCGTTAAAATACAGCTAATTCGGCTAGGTTTCTGATTCCAGTAAGCTATTTCATTCTCTTCAAAATTAATTTTCTTTACAAACACCAGACAGACATAAAACCGTTCCAAAAATATAAAGCCAAATAAATAGTGCCCAATACGTTCATATACGCAAGTATAAATAATTTATTCTTAGATTTTAACACTTTACTACTCAAGATACCTAGAACAGTGGAAAAATAAAAATCTTCTTTAAGAATAGTCAGTTTCTTGCCTACATCAATACTTCCCTTCTTGTATACTGCAACAGATTGGAATTTAGAAGCTAAAAAAAAAAAATAAACTCTGAATAAAATAATAGATAAAACCTTAAAAATGGAATTGTACAAGACATACGAGTACATGGTAAGATATTATTACTTTAGTACAATGAATATTTAATAAAAAAAAAGTATTCAAGGATAAAAAGTGACACTTGAACACAAGGAAATATTTATTTGATAAATAAAATAGTATATGTCAGATAATAACTATATAGAGAGGAATGAATGGATTTAATTAGTCAGATAAGGTGTAATTCCATAGGGAGATTACAAAAATTGGATCTGTCCTGAATAGGAAGGTACCATAAATCGGCCGTAAAAACTGGCTGACGTTCAGTAATATACGGATAACAATGACGTCATGAATTTAATGTTACGTCATTGGCGCCGAAACCGATGAAAAAGCTTTGTTTAATAGGTCAACATTGTGTACATTGTTTTCTGTATTCCGATGAACAATTTATGTTCTCATCTTACCCTACATCAACTCAGTAATGTTTACAAAAGTTCTTATTACATACAACAAAAATTTGATGGTCATTTTAACTAAACAACATACCCTAATCGATATACAAAATAATACAATGTACGGTATGATAAAATCAACGAAATTCTGATACTAAATAAACATTAACAAAATGGAATTTTAGATTCTGTTAAAACGTTTTACCCATCAAAATCAGTGCCAGTACTTTATACTTTTTATCATCATTATTAATTTTTATAGCGTTGACTAATACTATTTGAACGGGTTGACGATTTTTTTTACTTAGCATTTTTAATTAAAAATTACAAGACACGTAAAATATCAACAAAAGTGTTTTTTATTAAGAAAATATATAACGAACGTAATATACGATTTTGTTTTGTTTATGAAAATCATATTAAAAAAAAAAAGGATCCTTAATAAAAAAAAAATTGGTTTTCTTTGGAGCTGCATTACTTCCAATCACAATCTACTTAAAGGTTAAATATTTAAAATTTAATCTATACCTAACTTATCTGTATTTTGTCACTTGGCCGGCCTCCGTGGCTGAGTGGTAGCGTCTCGGCCTTTCATCCGGAGGTCCCGGGTTCGAATCCCGGTCAGGCAT
>JAAAKQ030240450.1:0-11114 GCA_010016005.3 Zanna intricata | reverse complement strand
CTACATCAAACCAGTCAAATGACTGGCACAGACAAAAAAAAAATAAATAATTTTATGAAAATTATCGGGTGTTAATATATGTTCAGAAATATGTAGTTCCACATTAATAAACATTATATTTTATAAATTAAAGTTAGAAAGAGTTTTAAAAAATTCGCACAAAAAGTTTGAAAGCAGAAATAATTATTTTTAAATTCTTCCTTAGGTATTGATTTTATTTTTTTAAATGAAGAACCAAAATTTAAGATAAGAAATAAATTTGTGTAATTTGGAACCTACTTCAAAAAATTAAAATTTGAAACGAAAAATTTTTAATTTTTTTTTTAGTATATTTCTTGGTTATGGTTATATGGTTATATATATATTAAATTTTTTTTTAATTTTACTTAAATCTTTTAAAGCAAGTTTAAATTGTTAAAATTATAAAAAGTTTATTATCGCGCTTAGTTATGGCATCTTTTTCATAAGATATAATTTCCATTAGAGCAAAATTACCATAATTAGGGCAGAAATTGATGCCCCTAATCTAAAAAAAAAAAAAAAATTATTAATTATTTATTTACAATCTAACTTACTTAAATCGATCGAATATTAAATCGAACTTTTCCGATACTATTACAATAATGAAATTCTGGTATAAAATGACACTGTTATCAGTACAATAATTTGAATAATTTAGATTAATATATGTATTATTTCATTAACCTAAATATCATGTTCAAATTTTATTTTTCATTATTTTATTCTCTTTGTCTTTTTTTATTTTATATTTTCCTGATAGTAAGAATTAAATTTGCTACTGCTCTATACCTGAAAATTTATATTTATTTTCCTAAATGCGATCAACATCATTCAATTTTTTCTTTTTTGTAAAATAAAAGAAGTGTTGTGAAATTTTAGTTTTAAAATTTCAACCGAAATATCAATTTTAACAATCCCTGATACCATTTTGACTAGTTTCGGCGTGATATATGTACGTACGTATCTATCTCGCATAATTAAAAAACGATTAGCCGTAGGATGACATCTTGGATTTAGCTATGCATTTCCTATTTTGATTGCATTAATTTGGACCAAAAGTCTTCAAGAAAAAGCCCAAAATCCAAAAAAAAAAATTGAATTTTTTATTTTTTATTATCTGCAGTAATAAACACTCATTGAGAACTTTTCACCAATATATCCAAAAGCGGTATTTATTTTGATTGATTCCAGATTTATAGCCAAATAACATTTTTATTAATGAAATATTTGAATCTTACAAGGTTAATATTAGTTCGAATCAGACTTCATCTACCTTTTTTTCTTTTTAAATTTAAATATGTTGATTTATTAAAAATTATTAACCTCGGATTGTAAAAATTGTTTACGATAAATAATAATTCAATAATAAAAATTAAAAAAAAAAGAAAGAAACAGTATCGAAGTCTGTGTAAACGCATAGCTCGAAGGATCGAATTGAAAATTATATCTTTTTTTTAATTTGGTTTATAAAACCAATTAAATTAAAAAAATTTCAATTTTCAAAAAAATTAAATCTTAGATTCATTGAATGCAAAAGCGAAAAGAAATGAAGTGAAACACGCGCTAAACGCTTCATCTCGCGATGATGCGACGACGCACGCACGCACGCACAGAGAGAGAGAGAGAGAGAGAGAGAGAGAGACACACACACACACACACACAAATATATTATTGTTAAGAGATATGTACGTTTATATACATTTCATAGAATATCCAGGTAACAAACCATTACAATAAACATAAGCCTATGTTTGTAATAAACGTAAGGCATAAAGTGTAAATTAAAAAGCGACTTATATGATTTGACGGACATTCATCATAAACTTTATGCATACACTTATATACAACTTTTATGTAGAAAATATACCTTGTATCGTTACAAAGTTAGAAATTTTATTATCTCATTTTAAAGTTAGTGCTATACTAGGTACCATTTTATAAATGTATATATGTACGATAAATGAGCAAAATATTGGCGTAAATAATTTTTTACAGTAGACGGAAATTAGCTTCAGTTTATAGTGAAGATGAGAAATACTAGATAAAATCAAAGAATAATTTTTTAAAATAATAAATGTTTTATAGAGTAAGTTTTGTAAATAACAAGTAGCCTGTTGATCCTCCGTGGCGGAGTGGTAGCGTCTCGGCCTTTCATACCAGAGATCCCGGGTTCAAATTCCGGTCAGGCATGGCATTTTCACACACACTACACATCATTCATCTCTATCCTCTGATGTAATACTTAATTGTGGGTTAAAAAAAAAAGGAGCCTGTTGATAGCTAAACGTGGAAATAAAAATATTGTAGTAATTTAAATTACAATTTTAATATAATTTTATATAAAGAGTGAACGAAAAGTCAAGCTACTCATACGGTCTGCTGATTAATATTATCAAGTATCAATTACTTACGTATTTTATTTACTAACAGTGAGGTTAGTAAAAGATTAATTCTCTAGAAAGATATTTGCAATGCTAAGAAAAAAAAAAAAAAAATTGTAAATATTTAATCTACATATCACTTAATTGTTGGGCGATATCCAGAATTTTTTTAAAACAATTTTTACAGAACTTTTCGATTACCGGTTATTTACATATATTATTATTACATCTTAATATTTCGAAAATTTTGCTTTATTATTTTTTTTCATATAACCACTGACTTATGAAGACTGTAATAATTACTTAACAGCAGTACTATGCATTTTTTTTCTGTAGGATCACTTTTATAATTTTTTGGTTTGATTAAATCTTTTCCTAATTTTATTATTTTAAAATGTTCATGTTTTTTGAAAAAATAAAATAAAAAATTATTATATCGCTAAATCTTTTACAAAAATATTTTGATTGTGCTTTCTGTTAATATTCTGTTAATAATTTATTTATTCATTCATAATAAATATATGTTTTTTGTAATTATTGTTTTTATTTTTTAACGAGAAATGGAATTTCTTAGCTTGGAAAATATCCGGATCTTGGGAAATCGAAATCAGAATCTTTTGGATAACAGGAAGACAGACTACATTCCATATCGGAGCTCGATGTAATAACCGAAATTATTGTTTGTCCTAAACAATTAATTAAAAAATTTAATTTCTTTTCTTTTTTCGACTGTTAAGAAAAATATTTTACTAAAAAATGTATCTTTGAACAATTATCATGGGAAAAATATTTGTAATGGTCGATTATAATTTCTCAATATAAATTTGTAAAATATATATATATTTAATAATCATGAAAGAACTTCTGAAGTTAGTTACACAATATTACTTTAAAAAATATATTTACCTTTTGAATAGATTTATCTTATCTGGTTAATCTTTTTAATTAAATTATATATATACATATATATGTATTTGTGTGTGTATATATGTATAGTTACAAAAGCCTTAAGCCTTGCCAGTAATTTGAGTGGCTACAGCAAATACAATAAAGCATTAATTGCAGCTGCACGAACGGATAGATACATTGTGATTTGACATGATGTCCGTAGAAAAGTACGGTTATCAGATAAAGAAAGAGAGAGTGTGTATGTAGGTCTAGACGACGTGGACAGGACAAGGGTTGTAGGATTGCGTAAGGGATAAAAGAAAGAAAAAAATAACGGGGGTTGAATGTTGAATGATTGTATACGCATTCACCGTCCGAGCCAGCCGTGCCACATACTGCTTAATACTACCACCCTTTAAACACAAGAGTAGATACAGAGTGGTTTGCGTCCACCACCCTTTTTGATATACAGTGATGTGATTCTGATATATTATAACCACCCTCACAAACACATCCAAAACACACATCCACACTATGATATTACTATACTTAACAGAGTATAACAATATATCATAGTTTTTATTTTTATATTTTATGAATTTAAATTAATTTCTGTAGCGAATCGCATAATGTATCCGTGAAATACTATACCCATAAAAGCTGTTTTCTGATAATGTAATTTAGTACGCGAAACAAAAGAAGTTTAGTTACTAAAGTAGTTTCTAGGTACGAATGCGTAAAATTTCTGTATAAGGCACAAACTATATTAGTATTTTCAATGAAAGGCTCTAAGAAGTATAATTCTAAATGGTAGACAGTTTTATTCATAGAGGCTAAAAACCTTTTACAGGTTGAGTTCGATGTCCTATAAATTTAGTGGTGTATTCGACATATGCAACATTAAAATAAATAAAATTTTGAAAAATATTTTATTTCATTATTTTAAAAATAAAATAAAACTTTATTACATAATATTTTTTTAAATGTTATTCTAAAATTATATAAAATATATATATATTAGTTAACGTTTTTATTTATTAGAATAAAGAAAATAAATTGAAAACTTTCAAAATCGTTTTAGAAAAAAATAAATACTGCATAGAAAAAGAATATTTGGGGCAGTTCTGTGTAAGAAGACCAACTTTCTGTTATTTTACTTTGTTTCCATTTGCTTTTATTTTGTTTTCCATTCTCAGATAAAAATGTTTCAACGTTCCAACTTCTAACTTATTCCACCTAAAGGGTTTGGACCTTTAATTGAGCGTAAGGCTAAAGAACCAATCTTCATTAAATTTTCACATGCTTAACTTCAAATACACAACTACTGCATATCTAAATTTCAATGAAATTTATTCAGTAGTTTTGGAGATTTTTAAGCCATAGAATTTTATACATAGGACTATAAATAAATACAAGATGACACAAAAAAAGGAAATTTTTGAGATGTGTAATGACATCCATGTAGAGTTGGCAGCACTGTTTTATAAAGAAGCAACTCAGCTATTCGGACATAATGAAGGAGTGGATCGGTCACAGCGTGATTTTACAATTAAAATGTTCTACAAGTTAACAATAATTTGGAAGATGCACAGAGGGAATTCCGATGGCATTACAATTTAGGGGGTATTCCATCAAAAGACGAGAAAAACGTGGATTAAAAAGTTTGAAGAGACTGAATGGGCTCTGAAAAAGGAACCTACAGGACGACCATTTCAATACTTCAGAGACCATTGCTTTAGAGAATGAATGATTTTTAGCGTGTGAAAAATGCAATGTCTGACCGGGATTCGAACCTGGGACTACCGTATAAAAGGCTGAGATGCTACCACTCGCGCCGCGGAGGCCGGCTGACCATTTCAATACTGAAGTGGCCGTACTCCACACAACATTGAGAATGTACGCTTTTCAATCGTATAGAGCACACAGCTTTCAATTCATAAACAAGCAGCTATGGTCGGGTTGTTCCAAGAGAATGTCCACCGAATTTTTCATTTCGACATTAAATTTCATCCTTACAAGATCACTTAAACATCACGCAAAAAAATGAAGGGGAAAGATCACTAGTTCCGCTTTGATTTCTGTTAAAAAATAATGGAAAATATTACAGTGCACAACGAATTTCTGGGTTATCAGATGAGGCATATTTCTTCTTGCTATATGAACGACTTTAAATAGCAGCAAGGTAACAGTAGAGTTAGCAGTTTCGTCATACGGGGACATCGGACCAAACGTTTCTAAAACGAGGACGAATCACGATGACTGTCACTTCAGACCGGTATTTTAACGTTGCACTGTTGACTTTAAATAATAATTTTCAATTAAAATTAAATAATTAGATGTTTCACCAAATCTATAACACATACACATATGCAGTAATTCCTATTTAATAACATAAACACAAATTTAAAAGTACGTAAAATTTTGTTTCATTAATTACTTCTCGTATTTTTTTATTGTTATTATTGAATTATTTATTTAACGTAAAGATGTTTTTACAATCAGAGGTTAATATTATTAATAAATCAATATAGTTAAATTAAAAAAAAAAAAAAAAAGAAGGAAAATGAAGTCAGATTCAAACCGATGACTACCCTTATTATTTGATCCAAATATTTCATTCATAAAAATTTTATTTGGCTAATACTTGGGAATCAATGATAATAAGTACTACTTATGATATATCGTTGAAAAGTTCTCAATGAGAGCTTATTACTGCAGTTAAGAAAATACAAATAAAAGTTCAAAGACAGTAATAAAAGTGCAAAATCCAAATTTTTGGGTTTTTGTGCTTTTTTTTTATATTTTTGGTTCAGTCTATAGCAATCAAAAGGGGAGGTTGATCTACAACTAGAAAATCTACAACTAGATTTTACAACAGTCCTCAATACAAAATTTCAACATCGAAAGGCTAATCATTTTCGAGTTATGCGATATACGTAAGTACATACATACTCATAGACGTCACGACGGAAATTAGTCAAAATCGATTCAGGGATGGTCAAAACGGAAATTTCCGTTGAAATCTGAAAACCGAAATTTTTTACTTGAATTTTTTGTACTTCCTGTTTTTCGTAAAGAAAGTAATAAGTGTATTTTCTAGAAAACGTAGAACTTATTTTTATAAATAATTTTCTTAATACAAATAAGAAATAATGAATGAAGATACAAGTGAAAAATATAAACATTTTTAGAACACAATAATTTTTTGTAAATCATAATAAATATAAGCTATTTTTTATACTAAATTAGATATTTAATAATTTAATTTAAATACTTTTTATAGAATTATTTATACAATTAAACTACATATTTAATTAATTTCTCTTTGCCTTTCAGAGAAATGTTGGCGTAAAAAAAATTATTGAAATATTAACAGTATGTTAAAAAATTTATTATTTTTCTTGTATTACGTTAAAACGTTTAAAGAATTTTTAGAAAAATTTTTGAGCTATTCAGTTAAAAATTTCTTTTGATTCATTTCCATGCGCAGTCACTATTATATTTGGTTTAGACTGGTTTTATTATAAATTATATTAATTAAATGAATTTTAGTTGAAAATTTTAAGTTTTTTTTTCAAAAAAAAAAAATATGTTATAAAATTTTTTAAATATATATATAATTTAAATTAGTATATTTCTGTATATTTTATAATGGAGAATATAAATAAATATATGACTAGTTGCCTTCAGGGAAAAGATAGAAAGGAGAAATGATGTTACGTATATAGAATGTCATTAGTCGGCAGAGTCAGCTTTTGACGTCTGACATTTTACTTAACCGTTCCAGTAATTGAAAACAATCGGATAGGTTAGTCCGCTGTGTAGTAGTGTATTTCATATATATATATCCCCCCATAGACTTTCACTTTTTGCTTTGCCAGTAATGTTGATGCCGCCCTGCAAAGGTCTACCACATTCCAAATTTAAAAGCTAGGCCTGGTCATCTTATACTATGCTGACCAATTAACAGGTAGTTCTCACGCATCGACTAGCCGGCTTAATTGCCAGTTTAAGATTCCACCTGGATTTTACAATCAGCGGTCTCTTTTATAGTTTTATTCCAACCATTTGTTATTAACTGACCAAATTCGTCAAACAATTTTAAATATATATCTTAATATTTTTTATTTTTTTTTATAAAAAAAGCATGTAAACAAATAAAATAAATAGAATTTTTAATTATGTGTTTTTGTTTTGATTAAGTATAATGTTTTGTGTTCTTAATACAAATCTTAAATGCGTAATTTTTCTTTTTATATTGTTTCAACATAATAGTTCAAATTTAACGTTACAAAATTTTTTCTGAGAAAAACAAATGGTTATCAAAATTCATTTTTTTTTTTTTTAATTATTTTTTTAAAGATAATTACTTGAAGTTTTTTTTTTCAACTTTCTATAATAAATAACTTTAATACTTATAACTAATATTTTAATCATTGTTATTTATATTACATACGCTATTCGATCATTAAATAAATTTTATCAAATTTCCTGTTTTTTTATATTTGAAATTAAAATAAACAAATAATAGTTATTCATATATATATTTTAAAAAATCAGAACAAATATTACTTCATATGAAATATCAAATATTATGTTTAAAAAAAAAAAAAATTAACTACTTCAAAATTTTAAAATATTTTTTTTATTCACCTGTATTTTCAAGAATTAATTTTTTCAATCGTGATTACTTTAATGAAATTAAGTAAAAATTTAGAAAAAGTTTTAAATATTTAATTATCACAAAAAAGAAATTTTTATTTTGATCTTTTTAAAAGTTATTATCTGTAGAATTTTCCAATATCACATAAACTTGAAGTGACATTTTAATACTTTTTATATGTACACACTAAAAAATGTATAATTTTAATCAACATTTATTGAAATTTATTGAATATTTACATACTTCGTAATTATTTTTACACAAATTTTCCGTCTTTAGTTAAAAATGAGAAAACTGGTATTATTTTTAAAATATATATAATAGGATTAAAAATCTAAATTCAGTAAAAATAAAACAGCTTCTTTACTTTTAATATACGTGATTACATTTTGGCATAATTTATTGAAGTTATTTAAATTATGAATATTTTGATCAGACAATACATCCCGAAAACTGCTGTGCAGTTTCCTTTAGAATTTTGCGGTACATTTATATTGCGGTTCATATTTTCTTTCGGCGTTAGGTTTGTTGTCCTCATTTCTCAGGAATGGTCGACCTGAGATTGTACAAGACTAACACTTCATTAACATTCATACATATCATTCTCATTCATCCTTTGAAGTAATACCTTACGGCAGTTTCGGAGGCTAAACAGAAAAAGAGAAAGAAAAGAGTATTAAACTAAGATGTCAGTTTCTGAGTCATGATTGAAAGCGCTCCGTTTCGTGTTGTTTCATTTACCGGAATCAACAATAACGAGAAACTTAATAATTCTTTCGGTACAGAAATGCATTTTATCTTGTTGAATAAGTCTTCCGTAAAGGTGATAAGTATACTGATTTAGTAAACTATAAGTTTTCTGAAGAGTTTCCAAATACTTCTGTTTTTCACCGCAATGCAATTCGAACTCTTATCAAAAAATTTCAGGCAACAGACTTTGTTGAAGACACCGATTGAAATGAAAGACCACCTAAACTAAACGAACGAATGCTGTTTGATATTTCGGATGGTATGGCCGAAAATCCATCAAAATCAACGCGTTAGTTAGTATAGTAGCAACTTAATTGATTGCACATATAGCTGTAAGAAAAGAAAAGCTTTATCCCTACAAAATAATTTGTGTTCAAGAACTGAAGCCTACAGATTATGCCAAAAAGCTAAATTATTGTCAATGATTTAAATATTTTATTGACAAAAATTCGATAGGTATCCAAGACATTATGTTTATTGAAGAGGAAGCGTGGTTTCATCTGGAAGGTTATATTAATTCACAAAATACAGGTCTGTGGTTGACAGCTAACCCCCACAAATTACGAGAACAATCTTTACACAAAGCAAAAATTGGAGTCTTAATCGGTGTGAGTAGAACGCGCATTGAGGGTCTAATCTTTTTTTAAAATGCAGTTAATAGTAAGTAGTCTTTACTAAGCTGTTCTAACAATTCATTAGTCAGTTAACATAAATGGAAATCAATCACTGTTGATTGCAATAAGATGGTGCCACACTGTATAAAATAAGAGAGCACCGAAATATGAAAAATAGGAAACCTAGAGAAAAAAATAAAAGATTTATTTGAGATATTCTAGTAAAGAACAGTGTTAAAAATTAGGTAAATTAATAGACAGGAAATAAAATTAAGATAAATTTGAGAAGGATAATATTTGAAAAAACGTATATTGGAAAAAGCAAAATGAAAAAAAAATGGTGTGGCTTTTTCCACCGACGGGAATGTAGAATGTAGGAAGTATTTTGAGTATTAAGAAATTGACATAGAATAGAAAGAGTTGAAATGAATTAAACCAGTAAAACGTATGAGAAATATGCCGCCTGTGAATATTATTTACAGCTTTTAAAAATAATTTTACAGGTATGCAATTCTATAAAATAGTAAATATATTGAAATTTCATCAAAATGAAACAAAGAATTTTGATTAAGTTACCTTTGAAATTTTTTATTTTTACACGAAAAGCAAGCAACCTGTAAATTCAGAAAAGCTGATAATTAGATTTTCGATTTTATAAAAAAATCGTACTTTGATCATACAAAAAATTATGTTGTTATTTCTGATATGTAATTAAAATATAATAGACGGTTCTTTGCTTTTTTTTTTTAATTATTACTCTTCGAAATACTGTCAATAAATCTTAGTTTTTATTCCCGTAACGAGCATTATCACAACATATAATACTTATGTTAGCAACCCTTACATCTCTATTTTTCTTTTGGGATTAAACTGCACTAAATCGATGGACATACGGACCGTTGCATCCCCGTGTTACACGTCTGAACTGTCCATCACTACCCCATATCGGTAAGTTGTCAAACCGGTCTTTAAAAACTTTATTTAAAAAAAAAATTACGCTCTAATAAACATCAACAATGTTAATTTGTTAAAAAAAAAAAAAATAGGGTGGGAAAAAAGGTAGAGGGTTAGTTTGTAAAGAGGGATGACGTCATATGTAGCTGACCATCCGCCCTCGTATCCTCGTATTTTTTTACCCTGGTAAAAGCTATCATTTCATCTCTCTTTATATTCAAATTTGCACGGTTTTACTGTGTATTGTAATGGCATATTATTCAATAGTAGGTCTTAATCTATATGGTACATGCATAAATATAAATAAACAATAAATGGGGTAATGCTTTATAAATGAATTTAATTTGTTTTCAATACATAATTAAAAACATACGTTTTTTTTTTTCTTGTAAACTGTTCGGTTGTAATGTGAATATAAATTTTACTTTAATAATAACATTAGGTAAAAAAAAATAATATTAGGTATGTTTTTTGTCATTATTTTCATTACAAAAAAAATTATAAACAAACCACCCGGTTGGTTAGTGGTAAACGCTACATCGTAAATCAGCTGATCTCGAAGTTCTCAGCTTCAAATCCTAATAAAGGTTTTTTTTTTTTAGATCTGGAACTAAATCGTGGGTTCTGGTGTTCTATGATGGTTGGGTTTCAATTAACCAGATTTGAAAACTAGATCGTGGGTGGTCGTCGTGATTCTTTGGTGGTTAGGTTTAAATTAATCACAAGTCCCAGGAATAGTCGACCTGAGTTTGTTCAAGACTACAAATTTACCAGTACAGTTACATTACACTGATAAGTCGCTAATGACTTCAGTTCTTGATGAAGCTATATATAATAAAAAAA
>JAAAKQ030240439.1:0-11114 GCA_010016005.3 Zanna intricata | reverse complement strand
AAACGTTTTCAGGCATATGTTTATTGGAAACTTTTTTCTTATTTTTAGATATAGAATCCGTTTCCGAGAGATTGCCAAGCAGTTTTGATAAATTCTGTATATATATATATATAACAAAATGTGATAGATATAGAATCATGTAATTCCCAACATCTAGACGTTGGGAAGTAGAGTAAATCAACAATGTAAAGTTTCTTTTTCTGAAAAAGTTTGAAATAAAATGTTTCTTCTTCAGATCAGCCATTTTCAAATTGTTTGAGTATTCTGACTGCTTGTATTATTGGATTTATAATTATATATAGATCATTATATCAGGTAAGAATTTTATTATTATTAATGAAAATTATTAGGGATTGTTTTAGTTATTCGTTTAGTCAAATTTTTATTACAAATAATAATAAACACAATTACTTTTCTCTAACAAATCTAATGTAAAATATTTTGTTTTATTTTAACAATCAAATTATTATTAATTCTTAAATTTATTTTATATATACATTTCCTGTTATAATCAGTTTTTGCAAGATTTAAATTGTACAGCTTAAAATTAGGGTCATACAAATTAACTGAATTAAAAAATTAATGAGTTTTTATTTAATTAAAAAAAGTTTTATCATTTGCATTCATCTTCAACAGCACTAGCCTGAAGTTCCCAAATTATATCTTCTGCGCTTGTACTTAAAAATACAGGTATAGGAGTTACAGTTTATATTTATGTAGAAGTCAAGTACTTAACATATAATACTAATCCCAGATTTAGTTACCAACAAGGATCTGAAATTTTTTCTCCCATAATTATAAGTACATTTATTTCCTTTATAAATTATTGAAAGCATTCATAAATGTGTGAGGTGATTAGTATAGTTATATTATTTTTGTTACATTTATATCAGAACTAATCAAAAAGTAGATTAACTTTGATAAAATTCATCGTATTTAGATTATTCAAAAGAAAGGAAATAATACCATAATGCATTTCAAAAGAACGTTTTAGATTTTCCAGGTGTAATTGTCCATTTGTAATATGAATATGTTGGTGAGGCAAATATCAATGTTAATCGATCAGTTTTTCTGTCAAGCTACACGGGTTCAAGTCCATAGTATATTACTTTTAACCAGATTATAATACATCTATTATTGGAGAATTTGTTGGTTAGAATTTATTTAATGGCACTGCATTAAAAGTGGTGGCCTGAGATCATGAAATGCCTGAATTAAGATTACTATACAGAATTAAAAATGTAAAATCAATTGAGAGTAACTGTTTTTTCAGAAATAAGTATATAGATACACGATTCAAATTTGCTACAATAAATGAATTAAGTGAAATATTATTTTTAAAAATAGACTTCACTAAACTTTATTTTAAGACAAAAATGTTCTCTATTGAGATTCAGAAATCTTTTAAATAAGCTGAAGTTATATTTAATTAGGTCAAACTTGAATAATTTTTTGTAACTTTCACTTCAAATAAATTATATAGTAGTAGGCCTATTTAAAAAAAACTTCAATTTTTAAAGCAAGATAGGCCTACATTATAAATATCAAAATTCAAACCCCTGCTACTGATCTCTTATTTGTTTAGTGGTTTTAGAGTCTCATCCCAGTGTACCTACTAAGATGATTTACTTGATTGTTCATCTATTAAATATAAATATGGCTTTGGACAGTAAGCTATTTCCATCTATCTTGATGAGTAGAACATTTTTTACTATTTGCTCTTTTTCCTTAACCTTGTTCTGGATCATCAGTTCTATGAATACAAGTCTAACCTTTCTAGATTATCCAAGCTGAGTTTGGCAGGACCTGAGAAGCCAGACACAGTTAATTTTCACTGTGTAATCTTGGTTTTTTCTTCTGCATTATCAGTTCTATGGTGTAGGTCTGGCCCTGCTAAGTTCTCCACGGTGAGAATATCAGGAGAATTATAGCCAGATGTAATGCCTAGTTAGCCAAACATTCCTTAACTTTGATTAGCTAATAGTAACTGTAAAGGAGACTGCCTAGTGTAATAGCTCTGTTTAGTGTTTGAAAAGCAGATTAAATTGTGTAAGTGCCTGTTGGATAAAACTACAACTTTTAATCCTCTAAAATAATGCAAATATAAATATTTGTGTCCCTTCATGACCTCATGTTATGAAACAAATTAGTTCATTTGTATTATTAAGAAGGAGAAATTAACTTAACAAGAATTCTCAGTTCATTATGAAATTTAAAAGACAGGGTTAGGATAAAAGGAAAATGCTAAAAGCTTTGATGGGAAAAAGTTAATTCTATGCACAGTATTTAAACAAAACAAAAATATTGTATTTCTAAATAAAACATTTTTAATTGTAAACAATTCCAGTTTGTAAACAGTAATCTTCAACTTAAATTATAACATGCAAAATCAGTTAATTATCTTTAGTCTTTATTCATTCTCTGAAAGCACTTTATGGCCATTAAGGATGTTGCTACATGCTCTGAATTTTTATACAGGATATTTATAAAAAAAATAAAGTTAAAAAAAAAAAAAATTTATAACCTATGGCATGCTTTTTCTTATTATAAGTAATGTTGTAAATGAATAACTAAATACTTTGCTTTACAATGGGAAATAAACAGCACAAGAATATATACAACAGCTAAAATATACAATATTTTACACAACAGCATAAATAGCAATACATTAAAATTATTAATTGGCAAATAATGAATACTTAAGTTATTTAGAATATCACATTAATGCAAGTATAATAAATAAAACAATTATAATACGTAATGTTAATATGATATGTTTATCATATTTTTAAGCATACACTAATGACAGGTGTAACCTTGAGGGAAGAAAATTTTTTGCAAGAAGGGGTTAGAAAATGAAACAACACACGCTTGGATCCCATATGTACTACGGTCATATCAGGAAAAGTAATAACTAGGAATAAACTATTGAATAATCTGTCACAAACTATACTTTTTTCTTAAAAAGGAACAATTCATGAGAAAATATGTACTCAAGCAGACAAAGGTCTTGCATATAGTTTTCCGTGGAATGTTGTTAGCAGATTCAATGCTATTAATATGCTAATATATGCTGGTTTACTCATATCTGCCTATAATGATCCATAAACATTTCCTGGTATGACAACAATAATCTCATTTGATATTTTTTAATCAATTCTACCACAATATTTTCAACATTCTCTGAAAAAATTTTCATTACATAAAAAAAAAAAAAAACATGTTCTGTAGATGAACATCAACACTTACTAAAGTGAATAAATAAATAATACCTGGTATTTCTCCTAAAATCAAGTATATATTTTTACATCCATTACATGATAATACAAATATTAGAGTGCTTAACAGGAACATCTAATTCATTTAAAATCACTATCTTATATACCAACAGAGTTCTGTATCATTACAGAAAAGCAGTAACAACAGATGATTAATACTGATGCCATGCACTCACACACTAAATATACAATTCTTTGGGTTCTTTCCATGAAAGACAAAATAAAAGAAATACGTGGCAATTACAAAAAAAATTTAATTTCAATACTGCAGACTCACGATCAAAAGAACAAATTTTTGTGATATAAGATGAATTTGGACTCTTACTTTTGTTACCTTAACTTCATCTACATAATGAAAATATATAAAACCTTTGTCAATGTTACTAGTATCAGTAAAGTATTAGTACCAGTAAAAATTTTGCTTAATCACTTTTAAGCCATGATAATGTTTGAATTAGTTACTACAGAAATCTAGTATTAACTTTCTTCTTTTTATCTCTCGCTATCAATTTTAGCTTAAAAAAGTGGGTTTGTTTTGAATGAATCACTTCAATAATTTAGAATTATAACAAAAAGTTATGCAATAAAAATTAATTCTGACTTTTTTTTTGTTCAACACATTTTTTAATATGCATAATAAAATGATAAAGTAATTGATATTTTTTAAAATAAAAACTAGCTAGTTATTAAATCAAAACTGCATCAAATTTGATTGAATTATGGATACATACGTTGTATAGCAGCTAAAATAAACAAGAAGTTATAAAACCAAGAGCCACATACAGAATTCTCAAAGTGATTCTTCAATTAAAGCATAGGCTTCTCTGTAAAAACAAAATTAAGAGTTCCTACTACAGCTGCCCTCAAACAAGAACAGAAAAAAATCAGGTTTCTCTACATATAAAGACATGGAGGAAATATGAGTAAATTGGACCAATAATAGACTAAATAATTTGTTTCAATTTTTTTAAAATAAAGTGTAAACAAGATTTTTATTATTTATGTTTAAAAAATATGTAGTAATATGTACTCTTAGAATGATACTAATTTTTAAATATAACTGATGTCAATGAATAATAATGTTATATATTTATGGTTTCACTCAAACAGTAAAAAAAAAGAAAATTCATTTTCTAGATTTTATATTTTGAATTGTATGTACACATACATGTATCATATACTCTATATATATAAATATATTAAGTGAAATATTTTCCAGAGAATAGATTATTTTAATGTCTAAATATCTGACATGTGTTTATGTAAATGGCAGCAATAGTTTTAGCGTAATTTATACAATTTTTCTAGAAATTAAATTCACAATACTTTATCACATTTTCACCACACTAATTAAAGATTATGGATTATTATGGATAAAATCTTTATAATTAAACTTTTCTTACTTCATTTATGTGTAAGTAAATTAACAATATATAGTACTTATACGAAATTAAAGTACAATCTTTTGTTAATATCTCTGTAAAGTAGATCATGAAAATTAAAATGATGAAAATTTGGAGCAGTTTAAATAAAAAATATTAAGTGTTCATTTATCTTAGTCAAGTATTCATAATCAGAAAATGCAAGAAGGTTTATAATATATTAATGTTAATTATAATTACAAGAGGAATAAAATTATAAACTAAATAGGCAAGAAGAAACAACAAAATATCAAAGAACATTAAAAAAAAAACGACTAGATTTGGTAACTAAAAAAAATGTATAAAATGGTTTATTAAAAACTGGAGGATTCTATAAGAAATATATGAAAAATTAAAAACTATTTTAATTTTTTTTTTTTAAATTATCATTTTGTTAGAAGTAGTAATATTTTTATACTGTACTAATCAGCAATAACCTAATTGCATATTATGTTCCAGCTATTACAGAGTTAAAATCTATGCATTAAAATATATATATATATATATATATATTGTTAACTATAAAAGTTACAATTCCTTTCTGGACTCCTTATCACATTTCACAATAAAGTGGTGAACATTATATTTTATAAAATATATATATATGAATATATTTCATTAAATATATATTCTTACCTTTACTTTATTATCAACATGAAAACTTTTTGGGCCTAAGCCCATCTTCAGTGAAATATTTTTTTATTATTATTATTATAAAATTCTTCCTATTAACAATTAAATATTTAAAAAAAATGTGGTTAAAATATAAAAAAATTAAGAATTTTTAGAACAAATATTTGTTCAGTCAAGAGTTAAAACATGTTATCTGCTAATACAATACTTGATAATTATTTAATTTATTTAATCTTATCATTTATACCAACTTAAATCATTTTTATAGAATTAATTATAGAATTTATAAGAATTAATTTGGTATAAATGATAATATTAAATAAATCATATAATTATTACAGTACTGTATTAGCAGATAATATTCTTGACTGAACAATTTTGTTTTAAAAATTTTTAATATTTTAATCAGTATATTTTTTTTTAAAATGTGTAAATTTAAATAAGAAGAATTTTATAATAATAAAAAAAATTACTTCTGTGAAGATGGTCTAAGACCCGGAAACGTTTTGATGTCGATAAAAAAGTAAAGTTAAGAATGTTTCTTCTATTCTGTACTTAGAAAAAAAAAAGAACTAAATTTTTCATATAGAGGAAATATGGACAATAAGAAGTTTAATATAAATAAATAAATAAATGAATATGTATATATAGTGTGTGAGTGCATGCAAGTTAAAAAAAAAAAAACAAAAAAAAATACTTAAACTTACTAGTTCTCCTAAATATGATAAGTTTTCTTTCTGTTTCATTAAAAGTATAACTGAGTTACACCCTGATATAAATATTCAGATGAAACATTTTAAATATTCATAAAATTACTTAGTTTAATTTAGACTAAACTTAAAGTGCTACTAGGCATTCATTATACTGAACTTTACAAAAATGTATAAAATCCGTCTTTATAATCTTTTTTAACTTCCATGAAAAAACAAATCAAACATTTTTCACTCTATAAACATCATACAACGCTATAAAGTTATTATTATTATAATAATTTATTATTGTATGTTAATGAAGAAAAAAAAAATTACAGGATTATTAAGCACAATATGAATAATAATTGAGAACAATATTATGAGATAACTTTATTTACTTAGTAAACCCATATTATTGGCCATTCACTTTTATACAATAATGATACTTTTATAATAATGACAGCTTCACTGTAATAAAATTATAACATAATACTTTTATTAAAACTCACTGACTAAATAGGAGTAAGACATTCATTTTCATGTTGCTGTTTTTGAATCTGTACTAAAAAACTAATTGAAATCCATGTACTACAATTATTGAAATATTAGGGAAGGCTATGGATGGGCTGTATGATTAAAACATGTGATAAAATTAATGGTAGTAAGTAGGCATAGAATCTATGATAATGGCTTTTTCATTGGCCAAAATCCTCTTGGGAAGAATTTATAAAGTTTTTTACACTTGGCATGCGACTTGTGTGATTGCTGGGGATCACTACCAAGAGGCAAAGAATATTATTGAAACTAGATACCTTTTCTGTAAATGAAAAATCTTTTATGTACTCACAATTTAAGTCTAATTAAGAAAATGATTAAGAACTAATGTATGTGCTACTGAATTGTGTTGAGTTTTGTAGTGAAGTATTAAAGGAAGTGGTTTTACAAGTCAACTGTTTCTTTATTCTAGTCTTCTTAAAACAAAATTGGAATTGCCCAGATGATTTCCAGTATTTGACAATGGATACGGTATTCAAAGAAAAATAAAGATTATTAGAGGAGGGAGTAATAGTAAGTAAATGATATTAAAACAGACATGAGATGACTGAATAATCTGCATTGAGAAATATTTCAAGTAGAATCTGACTTTCATTTGAATTATCCATTCATAGTACTTTTATTCTGTTTGTTATTGTTTTCATTTTGAACTGCTGTGTTTAATCTTTTACCATTTTATATATTATTTATTTGAGGACCATACAAGTTCTACAGCCAAATACTGTATTTACCTTAGATCATCTTTAATTTTTTAAAACTAAATATAAAAATAAAAATGAGATAAATTTCATTCAATTAAAAATTAAAGTATATTATATTATCAATTATGAATGAAATAAAACTAAATTTTCATCAGCTATAACATTCTTTTTAGAATAGATTAAAGCATTTTATTTACAGACATTGTTTTTCAATAAAAAATATCTTTAATTTTAAATGAAAGTGTATTGCTTCCTTTGCTGACAGATTAAAATTTTAATTGTTTGAAGTTACCTCTTTTTTTTTTAGACATTGGTCCATCTTTGAGCACCTCAATTTTTTCCTCTTCTTTATTGAACAGAAAAGATTTCAATTACAAACTTTTCAAAATTATCTCTAAGTAATATAAATTCTCATTAATCTATTTAATGAACTTAAACTGATTAAATGTAATATTAACATATGGGTTATCTTTTGAATAAAAATTCAGCTGAAACAAGGAAATGCTATTTTTTCAGATAGATTAACAAACATAGCAGTTAGAGGTTCTGTTTATGAATTATTTTTGGAATACCTTTCAATTTTTTAAAATATTTTAGAAGTCTTTATAAGTTAAGGCCATTTATATTATCCTGGATTAAAAATGACATTGCTTTATTGCATTATGTTTTATATAAATATTAAAGTGGTGTTTAAAATCTGTGTTTATATTTCCTATGTGTAAAATTTGCACATAATAATTAATATATTTTCAAGTGTCTTCTATTTTTAAGAGATGTTTTGTAAAATTTGATTATATTATTATAAATATCTTTCCTTATTTGTTCTGTATTTAAATATGAATGTGCTTTTGGTCTGTCTGATGTAGTATTTAGTAAAAGTAATGTTGTTTAAATTGTTTTTACTTTCAAAACAACATACACAAAATGATAATACAGAATACTAACAAAACACACACTGACAAACACAGAAACCCAGGAGAACACAAATTAAACTATAAAAATTTAGTTAATGTCAACTGGAATAACACTATTTTAATCCAAAAAATGTAAATTTCTTATTATTTCATAAAAAATAAAACTTTATACAATTACAAGTTTAAAAGCTTCAATAATTTTTCTGGAATAATTAACCAACACCAAAAATGTACATTTATAACCAAAAATTTGTTATTCATTATGACAACAGGAAAAAAGAACAATGTAGCAAATATGTTTAAATCTATAAGACTAGGAAGAGTGTTATCTATCCTCGTTTCTTCTCTCTTTCATTTATTTGTGAATTATTTATGCTTAAGTTTTAATTAAACTAGTAGACAAGTTAGGTTTTTCTAGTGGCTAAAACTGTCTTTATGCTGCTTTTTAGACTTATTATGGTTTTATTGAAAAAAATAAAATATTCTGGTACTTATAATATATCTTCTTTAACAGCCATAATCTCCGAATAACTAGTACAAAAAAAAATTATTTTGTTGACATCCTCATAACTAAAATCTTTTGTTTAATTATGGTAATTTAAGTGTCAGAGACTGTACACCAAATGGATATGTATACATCATACTCAGTCAGTTTTGCTACATGTAGTAATTTTTACAATTAATACATTGTTAAAATCAATATGAAGTATAAATGTTAAAATTCAATTTTGAAAACAGTTTAAAAAAATGGAAAATAATTATAAAGATTATTATGTAATTATTCAAATAATTTCATTACATTTTACACATATATTAAAGACACAAATTTACTTAGAAATAGTGTTAACATTAAGATTTACGACCAAATTACTGAATAAAAAGATAATTTAAAAAAAATCAGTCTAGGATTTTTAAAAGATTTCAGTTTATGATTCATATGTGGATAAAAACACATTCTATTCCTACAAAATTATGAATGATAGATACATAAATGTAGAAAAACAGATTATTATCTTTGCAATTAATGATCTGAAAATTCATATTTTCATGTAAAATTATAAATTATTATTTATAAATACAATAATTAGATTGCAACTGTATACATTACAGAATTTAAAAGGATATAGAAAACTTACTTTAGGGCATTTCATTTCAACAAAACAAAATTATCTAATTACTCATTATCAAAATCTAATTTAAAATAGATTAAGGCAGAAAGAATTTGATGAGACAGCAGTCCTCCGAATAAAAATATTTTTGCAATGATTCTAACACAAATCCATTGTCTAAAAACTGTTCTGGTTTCAAAAAGAAAACCAAATAAAAGATTAAATAATAAACTTCAATAATTTAAAAATACATCAAAGACAAAATTTGAGCACAGTTAAATGCAATGAATATAAGTTAATTTTAATGATAAAAAGTCTGTATGAGCAAAATGTTCTTGAAAAATAATTTTAAATTTTTATCATCTGGTAAAACTAAAAATATGTTAAAAAAAAAATTAAGATTAAAGCCGTTTAATGAATAATATTCTCCAGTTCTATTTTGAATTGTACAATAAGGCAATTTAAATTAAAAAAAAATCCCTATCATTATATATAATTATCTTTTCACATTTTTAAAAAAATGAATTAATATGTCAAAAATGTCCACCCATTAACAAAGTTTCCAGATAAAAAATACTTTTTTATTCAAACTGGAATAAAATTACGTGGTAATACAAACTAAAAATTTTTCTTGAAAAATAAGAAGTAAAATTATTTTTAGATAGCTACTAGAAATTTTGATATTAAAAATAGTTTTATAAAAAAGGTTTTGAGATATATAGATAAAAATTTGTACAATTAAAATACACTACAAACTCACTTATCTGGATTGATAATAAAAATGATTTGTTAACCTAGATTATCTTTAAGAAAAAGAAAATCACAAAAATATAATCTTAATGTATTAATAAAACTTTTAATTTTTACTTAATTTTTAATATAACAAGCAGTTCATTCATTTAATGATGACAACAGCTCTTATTAGAATGTTAAAGAAGAAAACAACTTCTATCATTTTGAAGATGTAATAAATTATTTTTCATTTTCTTATATGCCCTTTATAAGTACATTGCTACAACACACAATACATAAAATAATAAGGTGGGTTTTCATAATCCAAGATTTTAATAATTAAAGAACCTCAAAATTGATTTAATAATAAGTGAAATCAATTTGCAGGTAGAAAATAGTAATAGAAAATACTAATTGAGATTTTTTCAAACGTAAAATTGTGTTCATTAAAGCATATCTTTTTTTTATATCTAATTTTTAAAGGATATTTCATATAAATCTGACAACAATAAAATGCATAATTTAATGGTGAGGGAATACACACAGAAGTAGGGATAAATATAAAATTAAATTGTAGGGCTAAAATATAAAATTAAATTCAACAGACATAGCAAAGGGCACTTTGTTATCAGGACTTTCTTCAAATTTGATGACTCAGCTATGATACGAAGTGATTTTTTTCACTTTTGACATCGTATGGATCTTATTTCCAATCAAAATACTGAAGTATTGAAGGATCAGTCACAAAACGTCTGTACCAAAAAAGAGAGGTATTTAATTCTTTTAAATTTCTATAAGCCTAGTTGATTTTATATGGTAAGTAATCAAGAAAATTAAAGATGACTGTAATAGCTGACTGACAGTGCTCTTTCAGAATTGCATAGTTTTTTATAAATTTAAAAATGAGAATTCAAAGACTTAAGACCCTAAAAAAGCAATAGGAGATAAGTTTTAAGTTGACTAAACAGGGCTATATTGTTAGTGACTCTGTTTAGCCTTCGAAACTACCGTAAGGTATTACTTCAGAGGATGAATGAGGATGATGTGTATGAATGTGAATGAAGTGTAATCTTGAACAA